>UZAN01053173.1:6757-16817 GCA_900618425.1 Echinostoma caproni
ATGAGTGTGCGATCTTTGTTTGTCTGTGCGAGAACTGTGACAGTTGGACTTTTTCAGTACTGCATTGTTATTAACTGCGTCACTTCCATATGACATTCAGAATGTGATGCGCCTTCATCCTTGAAACAGCAGCACGCAAATGGTCGAGTTTGAACGGATGCATTTATGAGGCAAGCATGTACCGTGTGATTCCCATAGTAAGATCTACCTAAGAAGTAGCTTTAGCAAAACTTTACGGTCGTTTTACTACAAGCCGTAGTTAACGCTGTCGTCCACCGGCTGATTCGACACGATGGAAGCATTTTGAGGTCAAAACGGTCAGACCCATTTGAATGCTGCCATTAGTCATACGTGATATCGTTATTCAATGCATCGATTTTGTGAAAGAAATCAACCACAGTTTCCGTATCTTTTAGTGTTTTCCATCGTTATTAAGTTCCAAATTTTATATTGCCCCACTTGTTCCGTAGGCTTTAGTTAACATTTGATTTAATGGTAGACTTAACAAAATGATGTCCTCCAGTCAAGTCAAGTAATTCGTTGGTGACCGACGGAAATTTCCTTCCAGATCAGATCTTTGTCTCTCGGATAAGAGACTCTTCTAAGAAAGAACTTTCCGGCTTTTTGCAAAGAGAAAAAGCCTAATCTGTGAAAAGTCCGGAAACAGAGAGTAGAATGCGGTTATCTCAATCAACACGTCTAAGAAGGAGTTACTGTAATGTCCAAATGTGAATCAGGTTGGCAGAAGAATTTTTTGAACACATGAAGACATCATCTGTGCATAGCTTACCGACAAAAGTGAAAAGATTTTACTGTGCTCATTGTTGATGTGCAAGCATTTTTCCTTACAGTGACATCATATTTTGAACTGTACTCATGAGAATTCCAAGCCTCACAACACTTACTGGACGGCTTTTTACAGCCATTTACTGTACCTAATACGACTGAAGACACTGTTCAATCCGGGACTTATTAAGTGTGCGCTTGAATTCAGGTACTTTACTGATGGCACAGAATTTCTCGACTTCTAGCTCTCCACAGTTGAAACTGCAGTGTCTAATGGACCAGGATATTGGCCGCCTATAAACCAAACATGCGCCTCCTCAATCTACGTGTCGTTTACTCGTTACTTGTTACTCGTATTTTAGCGCTTTACTTGGACACTCACCTTTAATGATTACTGATGGTAAGAGACAAACCATTGAATATGCTTAGAGTGTTTATGTTCTTGGAATCGAAGAAACTTGGTACACACAATCGGTTATAAGGAAGTGGGTAAATTCAGTGCTGCTTTTTGTTTCACGGGGTGACCAACAGGGTTCACTAGTTTGGGATTCAGCCGACATCTGCTGCTCCGTAGACATGATGTACATCCCGGCACAGCGAGGAATAGATTACACAGAGTGGTTCAGACTCTTGATATTCCAATAACAAATCATTTCAGACCCATAGGGATCACCTGCTTCATTAAAAGCCAGGATCAGATAAATCAACGTGGAAATATTGTGAAGCCTAGTTTGAAGAAGGTTTTGGCTTTTGAACGCGATGAAAATCTTTGTGATGACCGAGACAGAGCACTAAATAGCAATTTCGTCCCGTTTTGGGACTCAACAGTGCCTTGTGCATGAGAAAAACCAAATGAGCGAATCCAAACATTCACCGTCCATAAAGGTCTTGGCTTACTTGAAGAATTCTTGGGACGCAATATGACAGCCAATTAGTTGAAGATTTATGGCATGTGTGTATCTGCATGGAGGCGAAATATAAAAGATAGATTGTTTTTTATTGGACACCCTTACGGGATGAGCAGCAGGGTGATCTACCGATACTCCGTGGAAAGCGGCAACCTAGGCTCCGGGGCATGAAGTAGCGAACCACATGAGCACGGAAGACAGTGAAGTGAAGTGTTCGTTGTTTTAAAAACTAGACACCCGCTACTGTACTTTTGTAAGACTCGTTCTTATTTTTGAGTAATTCTAAACTCGAAGATCATTGGCTTCAGAGTAGGTGGGATAACAGATTTGTCATATCTTCAAATGATTGTGTTTATGCAATTCGCTTACGGAAGGGAACGATTCGGCAGTAACAGTAAAACCCGTAATAGTAGTTGAGTTGTCATTTCCCAGTTCCGGTCATTACCTTCTTCGTAGACTGGAGTGATCGTTTTAATGCTGGACAATGCTCGTCTCGTCGACCATGTCAAACACTCGTCCACTTGTGATACCGCTGGTTGCTCCCTTACTGCAGTATAATTTAATGTGATTTCTCTCTCTTCGTCTTGTAATTTCATTCCTCAGGGCGATCCGTTACGTATACAATGCTTTTCGTGATGCTCGTCAATACACTGTGGAATTTGGGGTATTCCGTCTTCCAGTCACACCTGAAAAGAGTTCCCAATCTCGAACAGCTCAAAAACAATACTATGAGCCGTCCACACTGCCCAGTCGTACGTCTCGCGATAAAAGGTTTTCTGCCACTTATCTGCTTGATCCTGTCCCTCCCACGGATATAAAGGAAATCGATGCAACACAACACCAACCGCGTCGTGTACCCACCCGAAAATCTGCTGCCAAGTCGGAGTCCCATGTCACTCCGATTCCATCTCCAAGACCTGATTGTGAGTATTTATTGAGCATTTTTTCAGCTGATGTTTTACGGGGAACTTTGTGCTGCAACAGTTTTTTTTTACCGGGCCTTCCAGTTTTCTGTGCACATATTCAATCTGTTTGGCCATTGATATTCGCCCATTTTCCTCATGATTAAACCCTATGGATCTTCCCAATCAATAAACCAGACTCGAAACTCGTGAGACACTTCACCGTGGACGAATTATTTCATCTCACGTGCATTCAGTGGTAGAAACGTGAGGTGCTTGTCACGATCATATCTCCAGGGCCTAAATATTCACAGATAATCGGGGTTTTCTTGCAAACAGTCATGAGAAGCTCAACCATTTAGTACCGTCAAAGTCAGTCAAGCGATGGAAATAATCTTCATTTATCGGTAGCGAGAGACCGAAGATAATAGACAGTTGCAGATGCATTAACGAACAACTTGAGATAAACTGAAAAAGTACCTTTATTTTTGTTTGATTGTTTATCGCTGACGTAATTGATCGTATTATGCCCGTTCTCAACGATTACATTCACAGAATCCGTTCTAATCTAAGCTGTTTTTCTCTGAAATCATCCGGTATTTTCCGTGCTGCTTCTGCTGCCTTTGAAGATACATTCTAACCAATGTATTTCGCTTATCGTGCGTATTGCATGTGTGTGTGAGAGTTGATATTGGTATCACTCACTCTAATCAATAAATCAATACTACATCTTCCTGGCTTTGCGAGTTCCCGTTGGTTACCCGTATTCCACATAATCACACGTCATATCAGTTTCACCATCGTGTGTGTCTGGAAAATTGCGCCTGCACACATTTGTGTGGATTTGAATCCGCTTCTCATCGAATCCAAAGGGAGAGATGTCGGTGTCCTGTATTGTCTGCACACCGTGCCACACACACACACACACACACACACACACACTGGTATGCTGATTGTAAGCGGTCGACAGAGTGCTGGATGAGCTTATTCGTATCGGCACGTGTGTAGATGCATTTCCGTGGTGCTACAGCTATGTGCTTGTCCATACCGCACATTTTGTTGGGTTACTGTCCGAGATGCCGCAGACAAAACACTGAATTGCCGAATGCGTCCGACCCCTCCCCACACCGTGTCACCTTTCGCAGACGCACTGGTTCGTTCGGCTTGTGTGTGGAGCTAGCATTTCTGTGGTTGTATCTGTCTTTTTATCATTGGCTGTCCTCGGTCGTTCATTTCCGTGCACACCGCACTATAGAGTAGTCGGAGCTCACAGTCCTGCGCACGGAATATAATTAATATGCCATTCGAATCATGCATGCAGCCGATTCAGCTGAGCATGATGCAATTGCCAATCCATCAGTGTGACTTGAGAACTGAGTTTTCAGGGATTAGGGTTTAAGCAGTCATATGTTTGGTCGCTACTAGACAAATAACAAAATTGCTACCCACAAGTGTTCAATCAATAGTTGTTCAGAATTAGAAAAAATTGGAGCCATATCGNATATCGGTCATGTAGTGGCCAACTGCCCTTAATCGCCACCTCACAAAATACTCAATCCGACAATATAACACACTGGACTGATTCCAATTTGTAGCTTCCTGTCATGACCAAACTGTTCCTCATTTTTGTTTCAAATTTTTCGAAAGTGTGTTGACTGGCAAAGGAAACGCACTGAACACATTGGGGTGTTCATCTCGTCCCTTGTTTTGTTCCACACCGTTACTGTCGTGTTTTCTGTTCCTTTGAGACCTGTTCTGGCCATATCCTTATTTCTTCCTCACACGTGTTGTTCACAAGCTGACAATCACTCATAGAGAATCACTCAACAAGTATCACACCGCTTACACTTGCTCCGCCGACTTTACAAGATCCCAGAAGCTGGTCCATTTCATTCTTACCCGTCTTTCTCATAGCTCATTATCTTTTGCTTCCATAATACATGGTCCCGAAGTCCCACTTTCTGCGCACAACGGGCATGCATTGAAAGGAACCGAACGACGGCGTGTTGGAAAGAACTGAGGCAACGGACTTTGGTAACGGTCAGGGATTATAATAAGTCTCGGTTAAAAGCTGACTTCGCATGTATGTAAATCTCAGACGTAGGAGAAAAATTCAACATGGCACCGTACTATCATGTTGGTGGCACAGTACCGTATCGACCACAGCCGACCGAACCGAACAGACTCAGCTGGTTTGTTTTGTTCATTGAGAATGAACGGATTGCGGAGGAAGATACCGAGAATTGTGATCGGTAACATCCGATAGAAGGTTGGTAGCTTCATCATTTGCATGCAAACTGGTCAAAACCAAATGCGTAGAAACGGAATGGATTGATGGTAGAAATAGTTGCAGTTAAGGGAACATGAAATTTTGTAACTTAGTCGAAACCATTCAGACTCACAAACATAAGCGTTTTTCATTTTCAAAAGGCCA
This sequence comes from Echinostoma caproni, assembly GCA_900618425.1. Classification (NCBI taxonomy): domain Eukaryota; kingdom Metazoa; phylum Platyhelminthes; class Trematoda; order Plagiorchiida; family Echinostomatidae; genus Echinostoma; species Echinostoma caproni. The sequence continues at coordinate 11,788 of UZAN01053173.1, forward strand.
TTCATTTCCTCTTTTGTCCCCTCCGACCGTTATTTCGCTGGTCTGCGACACTTTGCGTTTTGGTCTTTCGGCGATAAGTGAAACTATTCGGCATTCCCCTTTATGGAACGCTGACAAATTTATTTCACACGTGGCTTCCTGTGTAAGGTTCACCTGCTTGAGAATCCTCTCCTAAATGTCGTCCTCAGTGTCCCTACTTGCTCGCAGTTCCGACTAACTTTTTCAACGTGTAGTTTGCATAAAATTTATTGCATCCATTGTGACCTGTATACTGGTCCGCGATTGAAGAATATGCTTTGGACCATCCAACTTCGAAACGGTTGTACAAGACTGGCAGGAGAATGTGCTGGCACTCACCACTTGAGGTAATCAACTGGAAATAGTGGAGGGCCTTAATTATCTCGAGCGCTCGGTCCTTGCTGCGAGAAGAATAAACGAAAAGATCACATCACGAATTACGAAATACATATTAGTTTTTACCAACCGGCGACCCCAGTGGCGCTGCTATGATATCCGATTTCCCCTAAAAGAAATAGTTGTACATTGCTACGATTCGTAATATTTCACTTGACAGTCGTAAGACCTGGCCTCTGAGCTGAGAATACCAATCGACTGGCTGTATCAGACAATGGACCTCGGAGCATTACTCGTGTCTGGTGGAAGCACCGGGTGAGAGCTGACGAGGTTCGTCGTGTGTTGTCCCCTAAAAGAAGAAATCAGCACACCACATCCGACAGCTTGGTCACGGTTTGTGTGGTCTTCAGTCATCTAATTCTCCTTACTCTGTCTGCTCAAGACATACAAAAACAGACAAACAATAAGGTTGTTATTCTTGTTGCTCCAGGTGCTATGTTTTCACTCACTTTCATATTACTGAATTACCTTCCCCCATTTTCCCATTTTCGTTGTCTTCATGATGACACCATGCTTGTTATAAACCTCTTGGTACTGATTAACTTGCTAGTGTACCTTCTTCGGAGCAATATATATGTCTCTACGTTTCGCACAAAAGCTTTCGTCTCTCGTAAACATATCGACTAGTTCGCTTCCATCTTAAAACTTCAAAAAATCTGCCAATTTGTGGGAACTCGTGTTTTATGCGAAGGCGTAACCCTTTTTTACTACCTTATGCCTATCGAGGGCAGAATTTGATATTCGTTACTCCTATGTTGTGATTTTCCTAGGTGTATTGCCTTTTTTCTACTCAAAATTATGATGTAGAATTTGTTCAGAGCTACGTTATGGTGGAAATAGGTTTCCTCCATGGGAGCTGATGTGAGTATTTCCGTCACTCCCTCATGCTAATTTTCATTTGTTTTGCTTGATATAACTAACAAATGCATTCATATCTATATAATCATGCTATCTAATCCCTATCCGTAATATTTCATCCATCAGCTTTACGACTGTCCAAGAATTTTTCGGCGGGTACCGAATCACCTGACACGTCGACAGTTTCCAATGCTCCCACACCAGTACCACCACCACGTTTAATCTCCTCGCCTTCGACCTTGCATAGCCGTGATTCTCACACGGCAAAAAAGCCGCTTCCCTCCGAGACCGATCCTTCTGTGATGTCCCCGACCCGTTTGGGCAGTTCCGTTCGTGGGAGGACTAGCACACGTGCTGGCTTCGATAAATCAGGCTCTTTAAAGATGCACAGAAGGTCTTTTAGCGGGGTAAGTTAATGCCTTCCTGCATGTTTCGCGTTTGTTTGTTTGTTCTTCGCAATAGCGCTGGTTTTTGAGATCAGAAAGTTTGTCAATTATCCAATTTGAACCAGTTGACCAAGCCTGAATCCACTTGTTCAGTTGATCACGTGCGCATTCACGGACACTAGGGTCCGTTTTAATCTTACTATATGGATCTCACTCCGAACTCAAACTAACATAATTCAACTCTGTTAGTTAGTTACTTTACTTCGACTATCTCTTACGGGAGGCTAAACCGGCCTTATACTGTGCCTGACAGACTCCAATCAATATTGCAGTTGCAAACTCGTGCCGGACCGCCTAGAAGAGTCGATTTGGGTATACTGCCCCACTCTGATCCACTCGTCGCCTGTGCGGCGCAGCATGTGGTCAAACCACTGAGCGAATCGTTTATTGTGTCGTCGAAATGACGTAGCATTTCATCATTGGAAATATTGTCCTGTCAGTAAAATTTGAAAATAGATCTGGGATATCCGTGGTTAAAAACCCAGAGTTTGCGTGTGTGTGTGTGTGTGTCCGCGAACCACAGCGACCGGTTTCATAATCATGTGAGAGCTTGGTACACCCGAAGGTTCATCTTAAGACTAATTTCCATCTTACACTATAGCACATTCCTCATTTCGAATAATGCTTTTCGAGTGTTGTCGATTCGAATAGTTATTTTGTTTTGAACTTGGTTGCCAAGGCGCACCGGTGACTCCAGGTACCTGAAGCAGGGAACAATTTCCATGGGTTCGACTCAATGTTATAATGTTTTCGATGCGGTTAATGTGGCTACATGATCCTCTTTTCAGTAGTGTTGATCTCTGAGCAGGTGTGGGTAAAACAGTTTGGACTACCAGGCAACTGCTGCTGTCTTACCATTGTGCCAGTGTTATTAGTAGCTTGAGCTAATCAACGTAAATGTCCGCTTAGTTGGATCTCATTTGTATTTACCTTCATTATATATATATATATATATATATATATATATCTTAGGATTTTTTCTCACCAGATGCTTCGAGCAATGCATTCTTTAAGAGCATTTCTTGGAGGTGAAAACGGGGCTTCTCCTTCCCTCGGATGGACTTAGTCTTTTCGAGGGCATCTAATGTAAGTTTGGGGATGACGTATCATACGTAAATTTATGTACATACCATTGCACCACGCCACACTCCATTTCTTTCTTGGCAAAATGCCCAATGACAGGTTGTCATAGGTTCTGGAGGTCACTTTAGTCCCCGTAACTATTTTATATTTGAATCAGTCTTCAGGATTGAGGGCAGAGGGCAGGGTGCCCATGTAAGCCCCATCACCAATGGGTCGAAGGTCCGATCACAACTGTTCGTTCCTCCATAGCCCCTTCAGGTGCTCATCCAGACGCCGTTTGAGAGCAGCGTCTGTCCTCTCTTCCACCACAATCGCTGGAAGGGAATTCCAGAGGGCTGTTGACCTACGCGAGGTCGGTAGACTAACGGAAGACCAACTGACTGAAGTTTCCGCAACGTGAGAGAGTGCCCCCGCGTGCGGTGCTCTGTCCGTAAAGGGAAGTACTGTTGCAGCTCCGGGCCCATATCACCTCTGAGTCCTGAATGCATACCTCGAGTGTGTGGTGATGGGGCTTATACGGGAAGTTTCCCACTGTCTCTAAGTGACGAACGTTGAACATTGATCACTGATTCGTAAAACGCGACAGGAGATTGATTTCGTGTGGTGCCAATAGCACTGACAGATTGCCGCAAGCCAAACCCTCTTTGGGGTATCAAACCAACTTTTAAACACGACCCAGCACAGACGCTTTCAGTACCCAGGTAGGAGACACTTCGGACAGCAGGTTCGCCGTGAAAGGGGGATATCCCAACAACCTGCGAGATTGGGAGAATGCAAAACGACCATGAACCCAAAGGTCCAGTGAGACATGGAAAGACTCACACTCAATCTAAAATGGCGGCGACGTCCTCATTCTTACCAGTGGAAATCGTCAAATTAAATGTTTATGACGACCTGCAAGACTATGCTGAGATATCCCTCACTCTTAGATCTTTAAATCATAAAGTTTCACTACAAAAATGGTATTCAATCTTGCTCATATGAGTTATTATGCGGTTAGATGTCTGCACTTAGCGGATAAGGGTTGAACTCTATTCGGAATTTTAATTTATACAGATTGAACCTGAACTATCCTAATAAGTAATCAATAATAAGCAGCGGGCAGTACCTAGGAATCTGGTGGGTATTGATCGTGCTAGTACTCTTCATTTTAAAACGATGTATAACCCCGTAAACCGCATTGCGACGAAGTCCGCTTCTAAATAAAGACAATTCCATAACGATCCATCTGCTTAAAATAGTCTTCCATATCGGGTGATCAAATCACTCCATCACTTTCCAGTTTTCACAATCAATAGCGATTTTGGTTGCTCATAGTTACCCATTTGCATGAAGGAGTAAATAGATGATTGGAGGGTTGGAATCAGAGTCAGATCGAAAATATATAGCTCGAGAAGTCTACAGTTGTAAGGGCATCGAATAGATTTACGAGCACTTCTGGTTACGACCAGCGATTGCGGTGGAAACTCCTTGGGTGGTAACATGCGAGCCCCATCAGAATCGGAAGTACGAAGCTGCATTCAATCATTAAAGAAAAGAAAGACTGCGGGACCTGATGGGCTTCTCCCTATTCTTTTCAAGGTTGGTGGAGATTCTCTTGTGGACTCAATTACTAGCTTACTTCGCAGCATTTGGACGGAGGAGCGTATCCCTTTGTCTTGGGGTGAATCGATGATCGTCCCTATTTTCAAGAAGGGATCACGCGACGACTGCGCTAACCACCGTGGGATTAGTTTAGTTCCGATAATCACAAAAGTGTTGACTTCTGTGATACTTCGCCGCCTGACACCCTTAAGGGAGAGGAATATCCGCGAATAACAAGCCGGATTCCGACCAGGTCGCGGATGCATCGACCAAATCTTCACTCTACGTCAAGTCCTCGAACTGCGTCACACATTGTCGATCAACAATCGCAGTGTTCCTTGACCTAAAAGGAGCCTTCGATTCAGTTGACCGTGAAGCACTTCTGGGGTCGCTGCTCCGTAAAGGAATGCCCCGGAAGTATGTAAACCTATTGCGGTCGTTGTATCTGCATACTTCTGGTAGCGTAAGGGTCTACGGTAAGGTAAGTAAATGGTTCGAAACCAGGAGCGGTGTCCGACAAGGGTGCCCTATTTCGCCATTCCTGTTCAATTTCGTCGTAGACGAAGTACTGGAGAACGCACTTACTGGTCTCCAGAACGTAGGTATTGAATGGGCAGCTGAAGAAAAGCTGTGCGATTTAGAGTA
>UZAN01053175.1:0-14095 GCA_900618425.1 Echinostoma caproni
GGTTTAATTGTTTTTGGGGATCAAACTTGGTCATTTGGTCAAACTTTGCCGGGTGAAGGTGTAAACAAAACCAGGATTGAATATTCCTTCAGGATGCTTGTTTTCGAACCAATGAATCACCTGGTAGGTTGTATTTCACTGATATCCTGTGAGCTCCCTCTCTCTCTACTTGAAAACTATCCCAGCCTCAAACTATCAACAAATTGGAAACCTATAGACCATTGCCGTGTTCTGTTCTTTATAAACAGCATACCAGACAGCGTAACCTGTCACTTTATCAGAACTCATTCCGGTGTTTGCATATAATAATTAGAATAGGCACAATTTACGGATCATGAATTACGATCACAACTGCAGCACCGAATCGCATTCGTACTTGTACGCTGGGATTCCCTGTGACAGAGATACAGAAATAATTCCACCGAAGTAACGGTGAAATAGATTGAAAAATAGAATGAAAATAAATAATATATACAAAGGAACGTCATTAGTTATACAGGTTTCCACCAATGAACTGCTTGCATTTTTGACGTCATACAGCTTCTGTTTGATCCGCACGACGTTTGATTGGTCGGCACAGTTGTCCTGTGATTCGTTGTCCGAAAACTATAACGCGTCGCTCAGTGGCTATCGTAATTCCGTAAACTAGGGTCCACACCACAGTGCATTCAACAAACAGGCAATCAAAACAAGAATCCGGATCTAGCCGTGCTCATTCTCAATTTATTTTCTAACCCACGCTCGAATTGATTCCTACCCGGTCTGCGCGTTTCTTCAAACAATTGTCGAACGGAAGCATCGACCACAGACACGTTCCAGTGACATACGTGCTGTTATCGGGGTGGTCCCATCTGTTCGAGTTCATGCCAGCTGGTTAGTTCAGTCTGATTGACCTCGTGCGAGCAAATAAATACAAATTGACCGACATTTGCTCTGGCCAGCTATTTCGATATTTTGTCAAAGGTTTCTGATAACAAGCGAACGCAGTCCCTAAGGATGGAAGACCGGTAATAGCGCTCAATTTACTCACCACCAAAATGTCAATTCAGTGTGCCATGCGTCTTGTGATTTGGGGCTTGTGTGAACTTTGCAAAAAGCCGTTCCGATCAATCGGTCTTTACAGTCCCAAACTGATTTCTCTCGGATGAGATTAATAGATCACAGTCTCAGACCAACACTTTCGCTACATTTTTCCATGAAAATATAATACGGTCTCGTAAATATACCTCAAAATAACATGCATGTTTATGCTCTTTTTCATCAATCGTGGCTTTCGGTGAATACGACAGAACAGCGGCAGTTCCCATCTGAGGCGCTACTGTTATTAGTACGACCGTCTGAAGAATCCGACAGAGGGGGTGTGTTATGTAGATGAAGGTAGGATGAAGGATGGCTGAGAAGACTAACTTGGCGCCGGGACCAGAGTGATCACGAATGCCTTGGCCTCAGGTGGAACCTCGCCCTTGCACTCTGGCGGGTTGAAGCCTGCGACGATCCCGAATCGGGATCGCTCGGACGCGCAGTTTTTAACAGTGGGAACGTCCTCGGACGATCCCTTTCTTTGGGCGATGGTGACCCGGTAGTAACGTCACCAATCATCACCCCGGAGGACGAGTGTTCGAATCCCCCCACCAACGCCTGACTTTCCCCATTGTGGGTATTGTATGACAGCCCTTTGATTGGCCGCTTCCCCCTTCCTGAAAATTGTATCTTTGTATATATTCAATAAAAAAGGAAGTAAAATGAGAAAAAGAAAAGAAAATGAAAGAAAAAGAGTATTTGTACAGTGCAGAGTGTGCATCACTCAGTGCAGAAACTGTAGGTTGAAGATACGTAAGAGTCGATAAGGACATCTTTCATGGAAGATTCCTATAAGAGTATCAAAAGATAAACAATATAGCGAACAGGCTTGTTTTCGTGACTTCGTCCTCAGGCCTTTACAGTTGTGTGTGTGTTTATATCTAATGTTAAATAAATGTGATTGGACCATAGAGGTTGAATATGAAAAATGCAACAATGTCTATTAAGTTTAATCAGGACGAGTGGATAAAATGGGGCCGGTGGGCGAAGGGGCAGGAGGTGGGGGGGGGGGGGGGAGCAGATCAAGTCTGGCAATTTCCGCTGACCTTTTCCCATGTAATTTGTCACGCCATGTTGCGTCATCACGATATGACTTAGGTCATGGTTTGATCATCTTGTAGGTTTGGTTGGAGCCAAGGCAACTAGAGTGCGGTAACCATTTTCTTCTGTTTGCACAATGGCGGGTTCATGATTTTGATTACTACAACCCTTGCCGTTGCCAAGTGACGTTTCCGAACTTGCTTCGATTTGTGTTGGGGGTACTTTGTAGATGACTTTGAATGCGTCGTTGTCTGGTTGATGCCCGGTATCAGCGAGATGAACCAAAATCGCACTGGTTACTATTTTCTTGTAACCCGTGCTAAGCCAAGCCGGTTTATGTTCTCTGATCCTTTGGGAGAACCGTCTCATCGTTGATCTTACATAACTTGCCGAACATATGCAAGTGAAGGAATATGTAATCATAGATGGGGACAAGATGGAGAGCTTATCCTTGAGGTTTATGTAGAGCTGTGGCGGGCTTGTCAACATCATACGTAGAGTGGTGGCCGGACATTTTTGTGCAATTGCTCTTTTCAAGGCATCATAGTAAATCACCACTAGTATCGCCTTTGAACGCGAGATGCATGATTGGTTTCGGTGGTGTCGGCTTTTCTATGAGGTTTTTCTCGATGAAACGCTCCAGGTATCCATTATCCAAAAGTGTAGATTTGATGAATCTAAATTGTTCCTCCATTAGATCCTTGGAGCAGAGCATTCGAGTTTTGAAGGCCAAACATTGAACTAAGTTTCGTTTGAATTTAATGAGGAAGAAACTTTGGAAAGCAATATATTGACCGTTTCATGTTGGTCCTCGAAAAATTGAACGGGATAACTTTTCACTGGGCCTCTTCTTCAGGTTAACGTCGAGGAAGTGGAACGTATCCTGATCCTGTTTTCACCGCAAAGCTGTTTGACGGGTGAACTCGGTTAAAAAGATATATATAGTCAATATACATATTGTAGCAGAATAGATTCTGCAATGCACAAAATTAAGCATTATTCATCATCTTTTGTATAAAATTATTTCAATTACCCAGACCCACGAACCAAATTTCACGATAAATCCAAACAATCGAATAAACTACTGATTTCATAATCATTGTAAACTTGAGTGGAGTGAATGTTTGGCCTAGCCACCCATTCGGTTTTGACAGAGACACCAGGCACTGTTGATGATCTTGGCTGTGCTGGTTTCATTCCTTGGGAGATTGTGAATTCCCCCATGAGGTAAATGCATTCGGAATGCGATGAAAACGGATTTGAAACGAGACGAAACAGCTGTCCAGTGCGCTTTATTGAGCATCACACACACACGCATATTTCTGGGAGGTGTTCATTCTAGGAATTTACAATATATATGCGCTTCCATTTTCTCGGAGAAATAATTCTCCGTTTGACAATTAATAACAATATTTTATTGGCATTTTTTAATAGATTTTAAAATTGATTTACCGAAACAGGACGGGGGGAAGGAAAAGGGACGGGAAAGGAAATCGATGATCGATCGTTTTCGGCCACCAGCAGGGGGATTTGAGTCCGGATACTGTCAACCAGCTGTACTGACACTCAAGACAAAACAACAACAGAAACAACAAAAACAACAACAACAACAACAGCACCTAATACTGCTACTGCTACTGCTACCACTACTAATGCTGTTATCATTTCACAAGGCAGTACCTGGCCGAGGATTACACGTGAGACATACATATAACAGATATCTCATTTGAAACCGGTCATCGCAATTCCCGACAGTGTACCAGATAATGAATGGACCAGCCCAAAGTTTGGGACACAGCCATTTGTCTTCAGTGGTCTTCTTAATTTTTGATCGTTGAAGGAAGCCGCAAACCGCACTGTTTTCCATACCACTTAAAAATGTGAGTAGTACCTCACACTACGACTATAGTCTTGATCGTTACATTGAATAGATCAGTAAACAAACAGCCATCTACTTGTATTGGTTAACGATTGGTAAGTGTGAGTGTTACGTTCCATATAAGGAACTATGCCCATTTATAAGGAACACCCAATTTAAGCGAAACAATGTTTTTGGGGGATTCATTTTGCAAACCTTTACAATCACAATAACGCGAAACTAAATTCGATAGGGTCAAACAGAAAAGTGTATGGTAATGAGCCAGAAACAAACTCCAAATCGGTAGGTCATTTGGATTACGTAATCAAAATTTTTTGTGTTACGTCAAGAACATGTGAGCAGGCGATTTTTCGAGTATTTGAAACAACTTTTGCTTTGCATATAGTTCAGGTTTCATAAGTCGGAAGGTAATCGCCTCTGGGATGGGTAAAATCCGAACGCGAATTGTTCTCCAGGGGTATAGTGAGGTTCGATAAATGATTGTGAATGTCGAAGAAATGTTAACTTCGTGTCCTGTTTCTACCAGCTGAATAAAATTTGAGCTTGACACAGCTATACTCCCATCATGTGTGAGCCAACGTGAATTAACTTCTTTGGTATAATATCATCTAGCCTACGTAAATCACACTACAAGTGCACTTGGATTGATAGGCAATCACATAATCAGCTGGAAAAAAGCACTTATCTTACCATGGCTATCCTTGTTGCAATGTGCTGACATAACCTAATTTCGTGAACTCGCATTCGGTTACCTAACCCATCATTCACAACCAGCAGTCCCTAACCATCTACCATATACATATACGAACATACCCACAAACGCCGATTATCAAAGTTCCATCATCTCTTTCTAAACTCTGGTTGCCTTTGAAGATATATGCCTCCTGTCACTATCTATTTTAATCTACTATCAGTTGTGCTTTATTTAGCCAGTTGATGTAGCACCCGGTAAACGAGCTTGTTTGCCAACTTTCATTTTCCATGATCACTCCTTAGGGCATATTTTTTTGCAAGTATTATAGATTGCTTATATTTGTTGTTGTGGTATCTGGAACCTGGTGACGTACGAAGCACAGAACTTAGCTTAGCGGAGTTAGAAGTGTATTTCATTACGCAGGGATAAAACTCTACTGGAAAACAGGTGTGGAAATTGGGAGTGGGGAAAAGCCCGGATTGTGTAAGCATCATAATCCGTTTCAGATATCGTTGCCACCATGGTCATGATGGACAGTGCCTAGTGTACCGCATAGATCATTTTCTTCCCCCTGTTACTCTCATTTGCAGTCCAGTCATATATGTAGCTTATAAATCAATCTACGAACCCTAGTTGTTTCATAGTTCAAGCCTCCTTTTCTTTCTTCTTCGTATTGATGAATAAGAATGAATCTCAAGAAATGGAAGGCAACTAATCAAAGGGGTTGAACACAATTTATGGAAAATAAGGAAAATTAGATAGAAACGGTGGGGTTCGAACACACACCCTTCGAGGCCAGAACCTGATCATACTGATTGTTTGATTGTTGCTCTAACCTTTCGCTCCTATTTTCACTACCAAATTTTCGAATCTGCAAGGATAATGCGGCCCAGTCTGACTACAAAACACATTCAGCTCGGAGTACAGACGAGCACCAAAATCCAAATCCCCAGCTACAATCATTTCATACTGTTTCGTTTCTGTTTCGTTTACTCATTTACTCATCATCATCATCAGCGGCAGCAGCACCGTCAATGTAACGGCCAAACGCGTTTGTCCTGGTCCGAGCGAATTAGAAAAGACCTCGTGTGTATCCAACCAAATGACTGTTGGCTCGTTCTAGATAGTGATAACTAAACCTCAGAGCAACGAGTAGCCCAAATTATCGAGAACCAAGTCGATCCAAAAAATACTCTACGGTACTATTTTGGCATTAATCAAACGATACATAAGGCAGTCGTGCCTCTGATAGTGAGCCTGATTCACTATCCAACCAAAATGTTACAAATATGCATAAAAAATATCTACGGTAATAAAAAGTAAATAAGAAAATGAGTGATTCGAACTACTTTCCAGATAATTCTGGAGCAATAGGAAAATTCTGCACGCTTCAACAGATCAAGCAAACAAATTTTGAGCGTTACAGCAAAAGGAGTTCAATATAACCGAAAGCAACGGTTAGTCCAACAAAGAGCGTCCAATCGAAACTGCGGTTGTAATAAAACAAGAAAAATCACTGAATCCCATTTATATATAAGCACAAAGGACTTGAAGAGTGTGTCCAATAGGTATGCTTCACCGTAAAAATGGTGCAATAGAAGGTTCAGAATAGAAAATTCAACGACATGAAAACCATTATCAGAAAGAATGACGAAGAAAGATAAGGAAATGCAAGGTAATTAAGAGGAATTTTCAGTGCTTTTGAATGTTCATCATCACTATCATCATCATCATCATCATCATCATCATCATCATCATCATCATCATCAATCATAAGCATCATCATAAGCATCATCATCATCATCATCATCATCATCATCATCATCATTCATCATCATCATCATCATCATCATCATCATCATCATCATCATCATCATCATCATCATCTAGTGCTTTGACAGATCTGTTTCAATTCCAAACTGTATGATATCAAACTCTATTTCCTCCTATTGGTTGAGCTTGCGATTGTTTACAAACTTTTTATTACCAGTCGACAGGAGATCTTTAGTGCTTGTGCACTTGCACTGAAGAAACCACGTCGGCTCATAATGAAACGATTTTATGAATTGGCAAAAATGATTTTACTCGACCGAGGAGCTATCGAAAACATCTAAATTTGTTTTCTCTCTTTTCTTTAATCCACACGGGAATTAGGACACAGGCTACCACGTCAACCTGATTCATTAAAACATGGAACTGGGCAGTCGAAGGTCAAACGGTCACGTAACTAAACACCGCAATCTACTTTGTGGGGTGATGTTGGTCCTGACAATCGATCGAGCAAAATTCATTGTCAAATCTAATGAAACACAAAATCAAATCATGCAAACACAATATCAACAGTTTTTAATTAACAATTCATTGTTTCAACGATCCACAACAATCAGCCCTAGGTTGATGTGCGAGATTTGACTACTTGCTCAATTCGGACAAATTAGTTCTCACCATGAAATCTGCCGAGATAGCATAGTTGATACGGTAGCACTGAAGCTGTAAAAGATATTCCAACTGGTTTGACGATACATCGGTTGAACTTTCTCCAATCAACTTGTGATGTAGCATACAATCACCGGATCTTTTAATTTCTTAACTAAGCTTTGCAACATCAACATTTGTAGAAAGTGAAATGTTTCATTACGTTCATTGACCTCAGAATACATTCCGTTAGTCTTTCATCTGACTCGCCCACAGTGGCACGACTAAAATGTGTGCGTCGCGGCCAAGGGACTAGGGGTTGTGAATTTTGGCTCATGGATTCGGTCAGAGAACTGCGGGTTTTCTCTTAAACTCGATGTGGAGAGATGAAGATAACTTTTCATTTTTTTTCCAATTCACCAGACCCGATAAACTATATCCGCTATATACGCTACGCAATTTAATTCAACAATCACACTTCTGTCTAATCGGTACAGTCTAGATAATGTAAAAACTAAACAGTACGCCGATTTTCAAAACGGATTTGGTCAATTTTTTTACGATTGCATGGTCTGTAAGTTTGTTCCGTTTGAGATCTTTGCAACCGTGGTTGTTACGTCACCAAATTGTTACACCAGAGAACGTGTGTTCAAATCCAACCACTGGCGCCTGACTTTCCTCACTATGTGTGTTCTATGACAGTCGTTTGATTGGTCGCTTCCATCCTTCTGAGAAATGTATCATCATGTACTTAATAAAAATGAATAAAAAAAAATGAAAAATAAAAACGCTTTTGAATCGCCTCATCTTGGATCACACACATCAACAGGGGCTAGGAGTCACTTCGGTGATAGGAGAAACAGATTGTTGTAGCGCTGCGAGTGGACGATACGACTGGACTGGCAGGAGTCGTGACCAACAACGATACGTGCGGCCGCGGTGACCCATAAACAGAACCGTACGACCCAGCGGAACAGTGATGGGACACTGGAACGCCCGACCTCGATACCCCAAACAAGTCTCAATAGAACCTGAAGGAAAAACATCCCCACGAGGCAGTACGATCTCCTCCCTCCCCTCCCCCAGAGAGAACAAGGAAGACAGACCTTTCAGGCGAAGTTGCATATTTCACCCAACCGTAAAAGGCGAAGGTAGTGGACAGCTCATCTGTTTATATACATTTTGCGCACAAACCATCAATGACCTTGAGAAATAGCTCGATTGTAGTAAGTTTGCGGGAAAATGAACCAATGGGGATCAAGTATGACCGGTGGTGAGGGATGAGCCCTTTTGGGTGCGAAAATTTGGGAATTTAAATTTTGTAAAAAACTAGAAAAAATAGAGGAATGTAGGGAACAATCGTCACTTTTATAGGAAAATGACCTTTTCCCTATAATAGATGCCCGTGTACACTTTCTTAGTTGGTTTTGAATAGATTGACCCTTTTGGGTCTTTTGAAAATGTGTCATTTTAGATTGGTTGCATATGTTTGTGCCCCTCGTCCATTTATTGAATAAATTTTATCGATCATCGGCTGTATCATATTGTGTAGCATACCTTATATTACTTGTTCTTAGTTTGTTGTATGAAAGAAATGAAGGATTTGATTTGTTTGCATGATAACTTCGTCGTGTAACTGAGGCGTGAGCGGAAAAACTGAACAGCACTGGACACCTGTTGTGACCTGGTTGGGTTCGGAATTCCACAAAGAGTAGAGTCCATTTTTCCCAACGCTAAAGAACTCATAATATGAACGACTTACCGTGGATGAGATTTCTTGTTTCACCTAATCGATACACAACGTACCATTAAAACAGTCAAACTAATTTATGCTCCACACGCATTCGCTGAGCTCACAATTTTTCCCGTCCATATTCGGATTAGCCAATGTGAATATTATTCAAGCTTAAAGCGATGGTCGGCATTTCGATGATTATGTAATCGTCCAGAATGGTGTTCCATTCCTTGAACCTTTCTTTGTAATACCCCAAGAATTAGCAGAATTTATATATGCACGGGATGTTTGCGCATGGTTGTCTGTCAATAGCACTGAGCAGCTGTTCTCTTTCTGTTGTTCTGTTTTTCGGGACTTGTTTCCAATGTATACTGGGTTTTGTTCTTGTTCCTCTCACCACAAAGTTTCTGGATTGTCTTCCGGACCCTGTATTTCGGAATGAAATGGTCTCCGGAATTCTTACAAGCATCTAAGATAATTGATGAACCGGTCCGACTGTGGCTGCGCATTTTTTGCAGATATCATTTTGAACATAGGGATTAGCTCTAATGGTCATGTTCATTTTTGACCTGTTGGAAACAAACAGCCAATCACATTCGTTTCTGCGATCCAAAAATACTACTCGAAACAATAGCAACGCAAGATACTTAACGATATACATGACAGATAGTCAAGCAGTTCAATAAATATGTAGAGTCTGTAGAGCCAACGACAAGAACTGACAAACTATTTCAACCATCGTCATTGAACAGACATGAACATGACTAATTGTATGCACATCTCATCTTCATCCGATCTGATTTTGTCTTCCTAAATCTAATTCCGAATTTGCTATATTCAAGTGCGAATGCTAGTTCAAGAACTTAAAACATGGTCGAACAGCCCAGCTCGATTTTAGGGGTTTTAGGAAATCTCAGACGTTTTTACATGTCCATATAAAACACCGTAAAATTTCAGGTCTAATCAAAACTGAAAGCAACCGGTCCCTGTGAAACACTTGTGGATTCGTATAGAAAAAAGTAATTATACTGCAGTAAGTTTTTTTCCAAATAATAATAAACAAGCCTTGTTGAGTTTTTAGAGCAGTGATTTTTGTGATTCGTTCATACTCAGTAGATGGAATGGTTCAGAATGTAGCGGATACTCCCATTTCGTCAGTAGTGATTGACCGAGAACACGATTAGTTAAGAGCTAAATAAAGAGAACGAAAAAATCTTTATTTATAACAAATTAACACTGATAATAAATGAGGTATAAAGTTTGAGTACTCTAATAGTCGGTTGGTCTGCCTTTAGGACTTTTTCGAGCCTCCTTGGCATCGAATCCACTAACTGTTTCATGAATTCATTTTCTGTTTTGTGCTCCACGTTTGCCTCCAATGTCCAATGTACAGGTAGCATATTGTCATCTCGCATCAAAACAAAAAAACAGATTTTCAATCAAATTGAGATCCGGGCTATTTGGGGGAAGTTGCATGAACTGAACCTTAGAGTCAGGCATCATTTCGGAAGTCTAAAAGCAACGAACAAGTAAACCAGTCTCCTGAGCTAAATAAATGAACTAACCTCTCGTGAAACATGCCATGGAACGTTATTCTAAAAACGATAATTTTTCAGACGATTGGTTTTTATGAAATTCGAGAAACATTTTCGTCATTATTGATGCAAATTTCCCACCATTAGTAGTGCCTTTCAACGATATCCACCGACGAGACTGACCATGTTTTATCCCTGCCCATAAGAGTAATCTTGAAGGGTGAGAAACTTTTTCATTTGGTGAAATAAGTCCTTTTGAGAAAATTCTAACCACCAATGAGTTTTTTGTGAGCATTCCAAGGCTCGTCACACACCATGCACTCTCGTTGGCGAAATAAACGGATCGCCAAAATGACGCACGTCGAGATTTAAATTCTCGGACAATCAATCAATCAATCAATACGAACATTCAAAGCTGTGCACAAAATGACCTTGATTTGAAGGTTGACCTTGATAAAAGTAGTATTTCTCGTATTCAGTGAGTTAGTTAACAAACATTGATTATTACTATAAAGCCTTATTTAACGCGATTTCTCAGGGTTGTGAAAGAATTTCATTTGATCATTCAATAAAGCTGCTATAATGGATTATATATTGGATAAAATAACGCCTCATAGCAAATAACCTAGATGGGAAGGGTTTATGAAATTAATCTGGGATAATTATTCAGTCACTCCCATGGCGTTTTTATACTTGATACAGTTTGTGATTTCCATGTTGACATTATTTAAGGTCAGGCACGTCTAATTGATAATCAAGCAGCTTAGAAGCTAAGTAGATCAAGGTAGACAGGAGGTAATTCATTATCGATACCTAAAGCATTAGTATAGATGATAAATTTAATGCAAATCAATTTGAGCAGAAAGAAAATATTTTAGTGCATCGCCATCGGCCAGTACTATAATGATCACCATTAGTACTATCGGTATTATTATTATTATTGTTATTGATATTTAGGGATATCAACCAAGCTTTTCATTGGGTTGCTTTTACAAGGTGTCTTGTGGTACGACGTATACCTGATGAGAGAAAAACATTCGAGCAGATGCATTCATGACGGGAATTTTTCCGACTAGTTGGGAACTTAAACACTTGCTAACGAACTAAACAATCTTTTCACAGAATGAAATCTCCGTGTATAGAGCAAAGGAATAGCAAGGAAGCAGTGAACAGCGATTTCGACTTGGTTTGATCTCATCAGCTGCAGTGCAAATCCATCTACAGCCAACTTGGGATTGACCCCGGGACCTCACGGGGTAGAACGCATACATGTTACCCGCTCAGACACCGATACTTGATCAGACCGTTTTTCATTTTCCATTTACACAATCTCCAGTTGGGTCGATGGATTGATACTTGCAGCTGATGAGACCCAACCAGGTCAAAACAGCTGTCCAATGCTTCCTAAATTTTCAATTCATGCTTCAATCGCTCTGCACACAACGAATTCCTTTGTTGAAATTGAACCAAATCGTCCATCATGAATCAAATAAAACACTCGTCGTACACATTACCATGGATTGTTGATGGAGTGTTCTACTTGTCGGATCCTTAGTTCATGCGTTCGAAAATTTCCTCTTTTCCCTTTTTCTTTATTCTTAATTTATTTATTAATTTATTCTTAATTTAAACAGTCTGGTTCTTGAACTCAAATGATAATGACTATAGCCAATACTGATTTAACAGTCGTGAACGTCATCAGCAATTCGAATGTGCTCACAATAAATTCGTTCCGGGCACGTGTAAAGCGCACGAACTCACCGTCTCGTATTTTGTAAACAGCTTCAGAAAACTCAAAATTCCAACACGTGTTGAAGAATTAATCATAAAAAGTCGTCCAAATCAATCAAATGAAATAGTATCTTAAAATTTAAAGTAATCTAAGTTCCGGGTAAACTGGACTGAAGCGCCGAGTTCAAGCACGTGTCACAATGCTCACGTTTCATGCTGACATGAAATCCGAAATACATATCGATCGTTGTTTTTAAGAGAACTCAGTAACTACTGAGCATACAGGTATGGACAGGTATTCATCCTGACTTTCATCACATTTGTTCTTCCCAAAGCTTAGCCTTTCCAGCGTCATTCAGAGAATTGAATGTGATATTGCCCCACAGAAGACACAACATTACTGTATTAATATCCACTTGTCTATCTGCTTCTATTAGTGGAACACCATTAGACTGTACGATTTCCCGATTTCGAGGACAGTTGCTCGTGCAGCAGTTGTAAAATAACGACGACACACTAAAAAACAAATAGAATTTATTTTAGTATTTTAGAATCAAGCTTGGATTAGCCCATTCGATTATTCAGAGGCACCAGGCACTCTTGATGGTTTTCGGTGTACGTTTCACTACTTGGGAGATCTCTAATTCCCCACGAGATAATGCATTCAAATGTGATGGGTAAGAGCTTGAAGTCCCAACCCGACTGAACGCGGTTCGAGTCCTGACAAGGACACAAAAAGTACACACTGCTGACGAGTCTCAAACAAGACGAAACAGCTGTCCAGTGCTCTTTATTGGTTATCACAAACATTTCCATCGCATTTGAAATAAAATTTATTCATCAAATGACTCATAGACTTCATACATGTATCATACTTTCATCTCGTGCATGTTCCATTTGCCCTTCTTCATTTTTGAGCTCTGGAGGCAGTCGCTTTTGCATAGAGTTCACCAAGTTGACTGCCCAACAGTATTTGCCGGTTTTCTCTAATACATGCTGCACCCTAACCCCCTGACGACCGCCTCCATGGCAACCAACTTATTCCTATTTCTAACACACCTCAAGGTCAACTTTCGAAGGTCATATTTTATTTTTCTTCGAACATATGTATACTACTTTCAGTATCAAGTATACTGCGTGAGTGGTATGTGGCTAAATAAGTTATCAATTTATTTAGGCCGGAAAATTTTTACTAATTGGCTTATTTGCTGTGCAATGAATGGAAAGAAATAATCTATTTAGAATAAGTGTGTTCAACTTAATAAACACTTTCATGAAAAAGGAGTCATTTATTCGAAAGAATAAACTTTCAGTCTACTTTGTTTAGAATATTTTCTGAACTGTAAGTTTCGAACTACTGTAAATTTTATCCGGTGACACTCAAGGTCACGCGAATTCAAACGCCGATAGAAGAGAACTAAGAACATTGTAGGAGAAGAAGTTAGGAATAAACAGACGTCGCCCATAGCTATTAATATACAAGTATGATATTGACAAATGAAAGTTTTTTTTTCAAATATAAGTAATGCAGCACGAGTTTGATCAACACCATGTAAAGCTCTGTGAGCAAATCTGAAAATACAATCTGTTTTTTATTTCATAGCAATTGTGAATACCACTCATACATCACATCAAACATATGAGAAGAACTGCAATTTTCACACCGATCTCACAAAACACTCTAGTTCTTTTAGCACTTAAACGTTACCTAAGTGTTCCTCGAGGAGCCTCAGATGAATTACCTCACCGGTCTGTGTTACGAAACAAACATTTTCCGTTCGGTCATTTTTTCTCAATGGTTTCTCATTAGCCCAGCTCAGGTATATCCAGGTAAACGATTAATCTTTTGTGTGATAATGTCTAATAATGACTATCCGGCCTTCTGTACCAAACATCGCGGCGAAATGCATACCCAATATTAATTAGCTGCTCTATCCACCAAACCGGGATGTTCCGGTATTTTTTTTCGCGCAACGATCGCAGGT
>UZAN01053176.1:0-16814 GCA_900618425.1 Echinostoma caproni
CCTCCCTCTTGGTTTCTGTTACTTTTTATATGATGACCACAGTCCCCACCGTCAGACTTTGAAGTGTTATTTACTTCATGCTGAGGCGTTCATGTCCACATTGGCTCTATTGCAGATTCCTGTGTGAACAATGGAACAAAAAAACGGCGGTGACTGGCAACCAGCTTATAACCGCACACCCCCAGTCAAGATGACCATGCCTTCAGTGGTCAGCATGAACATTACATCATGATGGGCCATTCGACACTGGCCAGCGGATTTTCTGTGAACATTTAGCAGACATATCACATTCAAAGATCTTAAATGATACACTGTCTGCGTGAGCAAATCAAAAGCATTTGAAAAAATCATACGTTTGAACATCACCCTAAACTAATATCATGCGATCCAACGTTTTTGAAAATTTTGGAAAGAGCGCCTGAACCAAATGATTAGAGTTTTAAATGGAACGTGCAACCTGTTGAGTAAACATGTGTGCCAGAAGTGATTCGTTTGAAAGCCCATATTGGACTTAGATCTCAATAAATGTTTCGAGTGATGAGGAGTATTCAAAAAGCCACAGTGAATAAGAGACGATTTACAAACACGAATAGTGTTTGATTTCATGAGAACATCGTTTGGACAATACCTCCGGACGGCTTAAACTCATTTTCAAATTCGAGGAACTATTTGGATTATTCTCACCGGGTGAAACAACCGTGAAAAGGTGGCACAATGCGTCAGGTGACTGTAAAAATTAGATAAGTGAAGTACATTATAGGAAAGGAACCAAAAAAACGTACGGATAAGAATCAACAAGAGCGTAACTTTCAGGTTTTATAGGTTTTGCTGGAAAAATGATATGTTTTCCATATACTCCATTGGTTCGTCAGATTTAATTCAGATTAAACGTGATACAATATTTTGGGTTTGAACTGACATTTTTCCCACCTCCGATTTCCTTCTTTCCATTCCTTTGATTTATGATGTTGACTTTGTTCGATATATTTCATTAATAATATAAGATGCATTGTAATTTTACAACAAGAACATTTCCCCACAATGTCAAAAGTCGGTTCTTCAGGAAATGCTCTCGATATATTTTCTCTAGTCCACTGGACACGAATCACATTTTGGAAGGGAATCACATGCGTTTATATATATGAACTTAGACCAATCAGATTGTTCGGTCTTACACGGACCAATCATAAGAACACAATTGATGCAGTAAAACAAACGATCAATTCAAACAGCACTTTACAACATACACACAATGACACGAAATGCGAATTGAAAAGCTTGCAGACATTTCTTCAGTTTCAATCTGCAGGAAAAGCTGTCAATAAAATCTGCAATCTTGACTGTTTCAATGAATCTGCTGATTTATTCGTCATGCAGGGTCAATGGTTTCAAATTTATGTACGAACCGCACGTCCGCTTCATCCATGCTGGGGTTCATCGGCAGAGTAGTGCGCATCACCACAGAATTCGCCTAAGTATCAATTTTAACAATCCACAAGCAAAAGGTAAAAATGAACGTTACTAAATCGTAGGACAAAAGCTGCGCGCGGTTGTGAAACTAAGATCCATCCAAGCAACGATTCCATTTTCCCGTATAATTTACTGGTCATATACTCTAACGAACCACAAGTGAATTATTGGAATTATGTTCACCTATGTGTGCTTTTGATGACATCAGTTTGTCCGTCGGCATGCAACTCTTCCGTTCCACATTTCTCCCCGACCACCTCAACCAGTTGATTCCATCTTTTTTTTCTTTCAGGTTTCGTGTATAGTGAAGAGTTCAATTAGGATCAAACTATCTTATCACCCCAAACTGTGGAACAGCGCCCTAGTTTATGTTTAAGTCACACTGATAAGTGTCGTTTCTGGACTATCCCGGGTTTCCCAGATAACTATCCTGATCTGCCAAGTGATCGACTGCTGCATTTTCGATTCAGTCAGCGCTCAGGTTGGAAGAGTTCACTAACAGATTGAAGGTCGTATTGTGAAACAGTCGGAACGGAGGCGGAAAGATATGTAGGCAGGATAGACAGGCGGGCAGGTAGGCAGGCAAGCAGGCAGCACGAATCAAATTAAATTGGTAATTTGAAACAAAGTTCTATCTATCGATGTCGGGAACTTTTCCAAGAAGAATGGTCGGAGAGATAATAATATCTCAGAACCCAAAAATTCGACCATCCCACATTGAAACACATTCACTAGGCTGCACAGTTTGTGGACCAGTACAAAGTGCACTTCTGAAATAACCAAAACGAGATGAATTAATTTCAGATATCAAAAACATCCTCTCTATCTATAAGCAATTAAATCCTTTTAAATTTGCATCAATCGATATACCGATAAGATACGCTGTAATAACAAAAGTCTATTACAAGCGAACGTGTTCGGATCTAACTGAATGGCTAGAACAGAGAAAAGTCAGAGTCTTCTAGAACTCTGCAGAAGTATCTAAAAGTTACATAACAATTGAGGATGAACATAGGAAAAAGTTAACAGCAAAAAAAGATCATTAAAGAAGTCAGTTATGAGTGAATAAACGAGTGATTTATTGACTGTTTAGAATTTGTTTTCTTGTCACCGATTTATATATTCCCAGCATTGTACAATAAGTATGTAGACTGCTGCAAATGCCTGTCGCTATTCCAAGACACATTTTTGTTGCTTTTTGTTGATTTATTCAGTTAAAAAGTTTTGATAAACTTTTATCATATGAGATTTGTATTTTAGACTAGGGAAACTGGGAAGGATCGCGTATATTTATCAGGCTCCTCGCCCCACCCGGTTAGTATTCATCAAACCGAAAACACCATGCACTTAGTTGTGATGCCATAACTGATTGAAGCAATCTCCAGTGGCAGATGAACCATCCCTGACTCTCTCTCTCTGTTTCGCTCCAGTATGTGTGCAATTATATTTTATATGTTCAAGTTGAGTAAAGTGTGGGTTCAATAACTAAGTGACAACTATCAATCATCGAAAGTTGACGTACAAACGCGCGAGATGTACCTTTCACGGAAGAACTATTTAGAAGTATCAACGGGACCGGACACCAACTCTCAAATGATTATTCACACACAATTGACGAATTAAAGGAAAACAATATAAGTAATTCTTTACGTTTGATTGATCACAGAGTTCCGAAATCAAATAGCCAGATTTTACTCACTCGCCCGAGTAGGGCGCTCGGTAGTGTTTAGAATTATTCAAACGTTTGCATAGAAATTCGTTGACTAGAACTATCTAGCAGTGCATGCAAAATATCAACTCGTATGGCGGTAAACGGTTCATAATCCGTTTCCGGGGTTTAATGCTTGCCGTGATGCGCAACTCGAACCCTATGGTAGACGAATGAAAAGAAAGGACGTTTCATAATTTACAGGCGTTCTATAATGGAGAGAAATCTATTGAAACTGAAACAATAAAAAATATTTAACACTTTTGAAAAGATGCTATGAAAGTGTTTCAGGTGCTGACTGAAAACTATCAATATTACTTTGGAATGTACCCAATAGATGCATTTGTTTAAAAAGCGCGTTAACATTCCATTGAGACAGGAAACCTGGGACAAGCTCGTACGCAAATATAGATTGACCGCTTTTGTGACAATATGTGGAATTTGAATAAATCAATTGCTTTAATTAGTTCCATGTGCTCGCAACTCAGCTGTGTATGCACATCATATAGGTTGGAATGTTATAAGAATAATACCATGTACGTTCATTTGCATTACTACGTTGATTTAAGGACAGTGTGGTAATCCAGGCCTACACGATGGCGCCTATCCTGGAGCGGCGCGTTACAGTTTCAGGACATTTGAATGCTGACGTCAATGACACGTGCATGGCTTCTGAATACAGGTCATTGGTAGATGGTGCCATCCAATCCAAAACAGTGCAAACAGAAGCAAAATTATGCAAGCGGTACTGCAATCTCATTGATGGAAGCCCAGATGGCCAATAATCTCCATTTGTACATATTTAATCACCTTCATTTCTTTCAATAAACGAACTGCTGCTTACTATCATTCCTGTGGCCTTTTCCTCGCGCCTCATTCTCGAGAGACATTACGAATCCGTGCCATCGTGGAGCAGTGCTTCTGAGATTCAGTCCATGATAGATGATTCCTGATTCAGGTCCTGTAATTCATATTGCCTGGTTAGTGTTCCGAATTCCGTGCGTACTACTACGATTACTACAACCATTACAGACAGGTAATAGGTTTTTGAGTCATTACTACAGCCATTTAAAAATTCGTGAACAAAGAGAAGGGACATGAATCAAAAACAGCTGACTTGTCCACCAATGAGGTCGGATAATGTGTGACGCAAGCTGGAGATAGAGACAAAGATGTTGTACAAGAGGATTATTGTGGCACTCGTAGACTGCATCCTGAGGGCGTTTTGTACGCAAAGGTCAGGATCCCAAGAGCAAATCACAACCCCCTCGGCAGACCTGAGCTTTGAAGTTTGAGGGTTATAAGAAAAGCTGCGAGGTTGTCAAAGAAATGTCCGACATACAACAAATATTGGGCTACTGCGCTTGTTGAAAGCTTTCTTTCCCGAAGTGGCTGGGTTTTGTCATATGCTCACTCATCCTGGTCCACATCCGACTTTTAGTCTCTCCAACCTACCATAAAATGCAAGTTGAGTGAAAACTAAAGATGCAACTGGAGGTGACTGAATCGTTGGTCAGTTTATTTTTACCTAGTTGTTGAATGACTGTTTCTCTGAATCATGGTCAACTTTGTGGCATGGTAGGTAGACTCAAATTAATACACACACATGAGTATAACAGTTCTTCTAGTTCGGTTTATCTCAAATTGCCTTTCTCGTAAGTTATCTCTACGTCGCGTTTGATTACCGAAATCCCTTTGATCTGTCATTTTGTTTGGTATAAGGCATGCGTTGACTAATTTTCAAAGGATTAAAGGGACTAGTTGGTCATGGATTACCGGATATATGTAGGTATTGATTGAACTCATTACCACACTGTGACCTTCGCCAGATTTCTCGCCCTGACTGGTCTAACGCTATCACAGACAAAACAATGTTTCTGTAACAGCACTCACTCATGATGTTCTTTCTCTTAATTAAATGCTTTCTAAAGTTGGAAGTTCATGAATTCGACGATAATTTCCAATGCGTCCGTAAAATAAATCATAGGAATATATATGTATATATCCGATTTTGGAACGCTTCCATCCAGAAAATGAAAAAATACTGTGAGACAATATATACTTGATTATAAACGTTTATCACCAAACTCGTGTGAAATATAATGTTGAGCTTCACGTTGAGAATGTGTTTCAAGAGTGGTGGTTGTCGAACAACTGCTTAATTAATGCATCAAATTTATCACTATACCCAGAGTTCCCCGGACGGGAACCCAACAACAAAGTGTTGAGTATTTACTTCCATTCTAACTCTTCTTACGGGACAAATATTTGCCTTTTGAGAGCGGTTAAATGCATTCCGTCGGAAAGCTGAACCAGCAAAACCCGGTTCCCCTGGTGTATTGATCCACAACCAGGATTGTAATTAACCCCAAGGTGAACTGGACTGATTACTCTATGTGAAGTTTGTGTCAAGAGCATTACATGCCCTTTCTTGTTGGATGTTTAATAACAGCTTTACATCCACTGGTTTAGATAGTGGTCACTTGCAACTCTTCTCAAATGGGATCGAAATGAATCATTGTCTAACTTTTATGTGATTGTTTGTATTCACCCGCAGTGATGTCTCGTTAAACAATTTTCCTTAATTTTGCGATACTTTGTGTGACTGTTTGCACTGTTACAGATGCACAAAATCGGAACTGAAAAGCCGGATTTCTGGGGCTCTCTAATGAGTTGTTTATGAAATGTTCTCGGATTATTCGTCCAGTTTAAGCAAGGTGATATTGCTGAATGCTTAGTCAACGAGCCTCACTTCTTAAGGTCTACTCTGCGGGTTAATTTTTAAGTTTCTCGCAAGTTCATACATATATATATGTATATATAAAACTCCTCAGATGTTATTGTTTGTGATTTCGTCCCCCGGTCAAAGCCAAAAATCCACGCTATTGGATACCTTTTGTGATTAGGTGTTTTACGGGTTAAAAATAGATAGCATACTGCAGTTTTGCAAATGGTCACTTATCAAAACGATGCATCGAATCCGTAGTTGTTAAACATGCCGCTTTTAGAGTAAAATGGAATGTAATCTCCGGAATTGTGTGTAAAATATTGATCATCATGAACTACAAAGAATAGCAATGGGCTTGAAAGGTCAAACGTGCCAATCAATAAACTGCCGATTCTCCTTCGTATTTATCAAGCCACTCGGTCTGTATTCGTCGAATTACAGACGTTTGTGACATCATCCTTGGTCATGTGATTTTTCTATTACCGTTTTGAAAGCCTCAGCATGGTCGGGGATGGTTGTTTCGGTTAGCTGCTGGTCACCTNTGCACCTCACGAAATGCTCCCATACGACCAATCGTCTCAAATAGCCTCTGCTGATGAAGCCCTACTCGCTACCGGAGATGTTTTCTCACCGACGTGAGAGAACGAAAAGCCGGTATCCGGGGTTATTACCCGGTTGGTGGACCATTGATAGTTCACCTAGAGCAGTTGTCCAAAAAACCTGATTCCAAATAAACGATTAGGAGCCGTACGAACTACACACATAACTTCCTGATTGTGGCAGTGGTCATCGCCTCCATTGGGTATCGAGGTATATTGGGCACCTGGGACTTTTAACCCGAACTAATGGGCGTATAATCCGATGAACTGGACACCAGCTGCAAATGGATTCGGACAACGTCCCGCTGCCTTGCGGGCCAGGCTTTGGCTAGCCAAAGGCTCCGGTTGTGGATTACTCAAGCCAATCCACCTGCATTGGCGTGGGCAACCTGACAGTTTTCCGCCCGCATGGAAAGCATGGAACGCTTTTCTTTTTCATAAGCTTTATCGTACCATGATTTCTTCGCACACAGTCTGGATTCAGACGTGTGTGAAAATATAATAATTTAAATGTTTTATACTTTTGTGGAGATTATATCGTTATTAAGAGCTTTCAAGGAAAGCACTAGCTGTCTGAGTATGAGTAAGCCAGAGCTTTGTGATACAAAACAGAAACACGTAATGTACCTTCAGATTTTGCAGATACATGATGATGATACATTACGTTTATTGTGTAATATTATCCTGGTTGGGAGTAGATCTATATAAACAATTCCATTGTGTAATGCACGTCTTGTTCTTCATTATTATCGCAAACTGATCACTATCTGGTCAGGAATCTGATTTGATAGATTTAGCTAATCCAGACTGCTTATAAGCCCAACAGTTTAATTTCAAGGGCAATTGATGGATTTAACTAAAATATGTACGAAAACCCCCATCAAGTTTGGTTTCCGAGTAACTTGAATCAGTAGTGTCACGTTCAACCTGTTCTTGAACGGCATGGATATCCGTGGAAACTGTCACGCAGCGGCTTGAATGTCACGTGAGGCATATCTGTCCGTCCCGTTCGAACAGTGTGCGGCTTGACATTGGCACCCGCGCACAGATGATTTGAAAGTCAACGCACATTATAAACAATTGTGGTTGATATATATATATATATATACATTTATATATATATATATATCAATACGATACAGTTAGTGCGATAAGTTGAGGATACAAGAGGAGAGAGAGCGAGTATCAGTGGTTTTATTTTTTGTTCTTAATAATCCCATAAGAATATTAGTTTCGTGTGAGAAAACGAAGAATGCCAATCAAGAAGCGGTCGTTATCCAGGAGACCAGTGAGATGTTCTGTGTTACCAATGGAAAATTTATAACATTTGATAAAAACAGCAGTTTGTTTGGTGGAAGGCAAGAGCGCGGAAATGATTTTCAGTTTGAATGTAAAACGCAGTCCACCAGTCCTTCCTATAATTTTCGACATCTGTAGGATATTAAAAGGTGACAACAATTGAGGAGCTTTCAACTCTCTGGGGACAAGACCTCAACAATGGTTCTTGTCATGCCAAAATTTCGCCAACAACGCATCAAGTAACCACTGTTAACTTGCTTTATTCCGGACTTGGAAGCAAAATTGTGTAAAAACGAGTGTTCAACTTGTGTTCAGAAGCCAATGTGCAGGCTTCACTGCCTCCGAATTTCAATGTCTCAGTTATTTGCAGGAATATCCGGTAATATTCCCGGCAGTAAGTTCACGTTGGAGTTCAACGTGAAATACAAACCGTAAATTACAGATTCTAGATACCTAATAACATTGGACCATAGTACAGTTATTTGTCAATATCTCAGTTAGTTTACCTAGTGGTGTATATTTTCTCACAGTTGTCAATTACATGATTGATCTCTTTTGGTACTATGAATATGAACTGTATGTCGAGCAGTGTGGAAGATCTCGGATACTTCAAGAAGTAATTCAGACTTATTCTTCAAGATAATCATCATTCTCGTTCACGATCAGTGACGTAGCCACACAAAACTGTTTGGGTAACAGATCGGGTAACCGACTGGTTGTTTTAATAGACAATATGGAAAACAAAAACATCCTGCATTCGTTTGCAAGACGGATTTCCTCCCGATGAAAAACAAAGTGTGAATGACAGCAATCCCTGTTTTATCGTTCCCAATCCATCATCCGAGAGGGAGAGATTTTTTTATCAGGAAACTGATGTGTTCACCGAGGTGAGACATTGAAACAAGTAAAGTACTTTCCCCGGACCAGGTATTTTGACTTTCATTTTGACCCAGTCGGTTTGGTTTGTCGAAATATACCACTGTGAAAGAAGAATCCTGTCCTAGCCATTCCGATTTCAGTATTAACAAATTATAGAAGTTTCAAACAAAACAACAGAGTGGCGAGCAAGCTCATTTTCAAAGATTCGTATTCATGCCAATACATCTCAATATATATCATTATATATATGTACATCACCTGTGAGCCCAAAAACAATTTGTGCAAGGGCTACAGCTTTCCTGGCCCACTCCCTATACAAACCGCATCGTGAGTAATCTCGATGATCGGATGAGTGGACAAACAAACATGTG
Source organism: Echinostoma caproni (assembly GCA_900618425.1). Classification (NCBI taxonomy): domain Eukaryota; kingdom Metazoa; phylum Platyhelminthes; class Trematoda; order Plagiorchiida; family Echinostomatidae; genus Echinostoma; species Echinostoma caproni. The sequence goes on from UZAN01053176.1 coordinate 9,055, forward strand.
ATTGTTGTGAACCCGATTTTCGGTCTCAAGATGAAATTCTTTCCAGTAATCTGTGTTTTTATTTTATTTTATTTTCTCATGACAATTTTATTCTCAAGTAGTGATATGTACTGAGATGTATTGGCATGAATGCGAAACTCTGAAAACAAGCTTGTTCTTCACTCAGTTGTTTTGTTTGAAATGTTCTCTGTGGGATTATTTCGACTATAGAAATGAATGTTTATTATTTTTATAGCTTGAAACAATAGTACCTCTGTGCATATAGCACTGCCGTCACAGTGAAAATCGTCAAACTTTCATTCTACATTTGTCAAAGGATTGCTACGAGCCTTATCTTTCCTTTTTTTAAATTAGTCCACCAAAATTTCTTGGTTTCACATTGGGCCAACTATCGTCTTGAACCGATTGAAGGTTGCATTTTCACAGTTAAGGACACAACCTTGCGCCAAAATCGTCCCTACTGGGGTACTTGTTCGCCGATGTGAAATAGGAGACAGTTCGCTTAAAACAGTAATCGAGAAGTGATTTATGACGGGTCGATCAGACGGTCAACGTATAAGGGATTGGGTAATATGTTCATCTCTGTAGTTTTGTAGCAGAAGATATTTACACTGTGTTTGGCTAACGGAGCGAAAAGAATTTTTACAGCGGACTTAATTACTCCTATATGCGAAACATCTTCATCTGGAGTGGATAACGGAGCGTCTAGTGGAGTCCGCGATGCAAAGATCTGAGGCGTTTCGCATGAAGATCCTTGCTGACGGAAGTTTGTGCACATCTCAACTAAACATTCAACGCAATCAACCGTCAGATTAGAACTGTGGTCGAACGACAGATTTTGCTGACTTGTTCTGTATTTTCTCTTTCACTTGTTCCTGTTGGGCGCGATATGTTGGTGCACGTCCATACATATCTGTTCTAGCGCATCCGTGCATATCACCCTGCGTCGTTTAGGAATGCAGTAATTAGGCCAATCACATTTGCGGTTGTGTCACACCTAGTCGACACACCGTCGCACACCGCGAACGCGACCGAAGCATTCCGGGCGTTAATTAACAAAGGATGACGAAATTCATTATTCCGTTTTCACAGATTTGGAAAGATACTAAATTGTGCTCCCATTATCAAAATCTGGTTATCTAAGCCTGACAGTATCGTGACAGAAAAGACCAGGTTGGCAGAATGGATGGTGTGTGTAATAAACAAACCCCCTATCGCCTCCTCTGAATAAGATCAAACGAACCTGACAACTATGATTTCAGTGACATTTCAGTGGAAGAGCAATAGCCGTACGAGATGCTTAGATCAAGTGCTTTGATGACAAACGAATAAACGGTCAAATCGAGAGATGAGGGTAACACAACGGTGTTGAGTGACACAAGTTGTTCCATTCACCTGTAAGGGGCCAGTTCGTTGGAATCAGTATCACGTTATCACTGGTATAAACAACCGATGGGCACCAGATCCCGACCCTGCTTTGCAAATCACTAAATAAAAACAAATGTGAATGTATACACCATGCTTTGTGGATTGCTCTTCAGAGCCATGGCCGTTTCTTCACTTAACAGGCGGCAATCTTTAGTCTTTGCAAATCTTTATGATAGAAATAGAGAGAATTAGTCGGGGAGAGTTGAGATACAGCATTTTAACTCGGGTGAAAACGAGTCAAAAACATAAATTGACAAATTAAAATTAATGCACCCTATTCTTTTGTAACCTACTTTCCTGACTCTTATGGCTTGCAACTGACTGATTTGTGTTAATACATGGCTGTGGTCGAATTGATTGACCGATTGATCGGTTGATCGATTGACACTGATTGTTTCTCGGTTTGTGTACCGGCTACATTTTTGCTGTCTGCAATAAACTTACTGCTTCATTTGTTGTGTACTCATTTGCCNCTACTGAATTTGGGACACAACACGGATTTACTTACTTTACTCCCTCTGTCCGTCAACCACAGTCCATGGTACCATGTAAATAAGCATGAATAATCAGTTTCAATCCAAGACTAACAACGTATGCATACATCTTCTTATTGCGTATGACACTTTACCCTGTCATAGTCATTACCACAAATGAATGTCTTGAATGTTTTCTTTATCCCGAACCGTCCTCCGTATCCGTCTGAAACTGTACAGTTCAAAGCAGTGTCAATGAAAACGGCTGTCACATGAAATACTCACGTGCGCTAGACTCTTGCAATTACTCATCGTTGGAGTCTTCATGCCCGCACGGATGTTCGCAATCGGAAATGACTTGCGTTGTAAATCACAGTATTGTCCAGATTTGCGTCCATCATTCAGCGGTAATGTTCACCATTCAGTAGTACATTATCCCCGTCCTTCTATTCTACTATTCTACCGTGATTTTTCCATTCCGCTGAAGGCTGCCTACTGGGTAAGAGGTTTGACGAGTTCAGCGATGTTTTCCCCCAATTCCCTTTCACGTTCTGATAGATAGTATTTGTGAATTGCATATATGCATGAATATTGCCAACAGAACTATGTATCTGGTAGTACCCACCCATTCATTATACGTCAATCGACATGAAGCAAATCCGATTCTTACACACACACACACACACCGAGGTGTGCAGGAACCTGTCAAAATCTAAGCTAACGTTTACGCCGACGAACGAAGTGAAAATTCCGTTTGAGCTTCGCCATGCATTGGCTCATCCTTGCGGGATCCTGCGTACGGTCTCTCTCGTTGTCCGCGTCTTCTGTTACGAGTGGATAAGGCTGAACCTCCTAATGGCATACTATGGCACACCATATTTGTGCTCACTTTTACACGAAGCGTAATGATGAAACTCACAATCTAAAATAAATATCGAATATAGTATTTGTTGGCCAGACTGAAGGGATATTCAGTTTGGTAGTAATGTACTCTCGTGTTTGAAAGAAAGGGAGAATATGGAGTACAAATAAAACACCGATTGGGAGCCTGATCCTAGTTGCTTTGTAATCAATGGATTTTGGTCGAGTAAGTCCACACACTCGGTAAGAGATGTAGAATCCTGATCCTTGCACAGACGCAAAATGTAGTTGACGGGGATACCGTTGACACAGATTTGCATTTAAAAATAAAAACAGCAAAACGCATTAGCACAAAACTCAAGAACAGTTTTGTAACCGTAAACCGGGGATTTAAATGGATTCGTCGTGCAATTGTATAGTATTCAATTTGGTTGAGTAAAACGGGTCGAGTCGAACTGAAGAATGTGAAAGCTCTGTGATACGTCGGAGATAGATCGTACGAACTGGTTTGAGGTAAAAAATAAGCTTCTGGCACAGAATGAAAAACTGCGAATTTGAATGGATGACCGGGGATTGGGATTGGAGAGAACAGAAAACCTGTGGAACCAGTTCTGTGTACACGGAGGTACGCATCATCAAAACTTTAACTGAGGAGATATTTTTGTATTCTTTACTAGACTGTAAGTATGCTTAGAAAAAATTCCCAAGTAACTATCTGTTCATATTTCGAATGGAATATGCATAACTGTTGCAACCAGTATGTTAAATGTAGAAAAAAGATAGAACCGATGGAAGGTTGTGGGCCATTTGATCAAGACGTTTCTGAGAACGCCTGGGTCAGAAATGAAATCGGTGGATTAATACAAAATTGGAACGGATTACCCAAATTGTTAACCCTCCAAGGGTAGTTTAGAAATGATATACTGAGTGTAACAAGAACATGTAAACTAAATGACACAAAAGTAGAAGAAGATTACGTAACTGTTCATTCCACAATTATCGGTGAGTGACGGTCGGCTGACCAGTGTCCGGGGAACGAAAAGATATCGATTGAGATGTGGTGCGGGGTTTGGGAGCTGGTGGCAATGATTGAAATATTTCGGTCGCCCGAATCATGGTGCTTATTTATGCAAGATACAAGATACACATTATTATCATCAAGGTGGAAGATAAGATAAAAATTGAAGAATAAATACTGAATCTCAGGCAGACCTTTTTGACAGTGAGAAGGCGAAAACAAGAAGATTAATATCAAAGCATAACAGTGAAAGGATATAGATGAACTGAATCAATTAGGTGCTATTAAATATGGATCAAGACATTGCAAATTTCCGCATTCTTTTGGTTGTTGCCCAATTCATGGCACTGGATGCAATCTGAGAGTGAGAAACACCAGAAAAACGTTTTGTTTTACGAAGGAGGAGAATAGAAGAGAATTACTATTTTATGTCACCTGAGCGGATTTGTCACTTTGCTCTCGTACTGTTCTTCGGTCCGTAGAAAACAATGCTAAAGTTAGACAATGCACCATGCTTTCTAGAAAGAGCTTTGGTTTATAGCGAAATACTAGACCTGTGGTTGGCTTAATCTAACAGTTTCTGAGCTGATTAAAATTAAATATATCGAACTACCAATCTAAAGCAGTGCTACAGTTATCATATGTGAAATGAAAGTCATTTTGGATTTACCGAATTTTAAAGTAAACAGAACGTCATGTGATTCCATGGCGGACGTTGAGAGTCGAGAATGTGGAAGGAGGCACAGATTGAATGAGACGTCAGAAAAATTTGTGCCTCAGTTCGCTTTGATTTGTTACAGATTGTAAGTTACGAAAGAAATGAGGTTGTTGATCTGTGTAGAATTGGAAAACGTGAACATGCTGACCGTGAAATCCGAAGGAAGATCAGAGAATCAACCCTGGGGACTGAGTCTGTTTTGTTCCCTCGAATGTGTGTGTGATGCTTCAGTTAAGTTGTTGACCTGCGGGAAATCCAAAATATATATGAAATCTGCATTTTGGGTCCGAATTCGATAACTTTCTTATACTTGATAAAATAAGATGAAAAATAACCATAGGCTACTTTTGAAGATGTTGACAAAGAGAATACATTTGCGTGACACCTTTTAGACCTTAAAACGATTGCCATATATGATAATGACGTCATAGAAATGCGTTGGGTTTCCCGTTGTGTTTCAACATGCTTACTTCCTCAGTAGATTGTACGCTCCGTATAAAATCTGAGACATTTATTTCAAAAACGGAATGAACTATGTGATAACTACTAACTTATGAAACTTTGAGTATCACCAAAAGTGTTTTTTTTTCTTAAACAAAACAGCATGGTCACTCAGCTACTCATAGTCGAATCGTATCTGGACTCGGGAACTGGAAACATTCATTCCAATGTACCGTGGGTTTGGATAGTCGAATGTTTTTACACCGGTGGATGGTGAGCATTCAAGCCTTTTTTGTTTTCATTATCAACTAGATAATACATTTGGAATTAGCCTTAACGTGTGAACACAACAGACGCGGTCTCCTTCGCCTGCTTCACATCTTCCAAAGACAGTCACCAAGTGGTTTGAATCTCAGTTGTAGGTCTCTATACCTCATTTTGTGAATGTGTGGCACATTGCATAGCATGTGCGGTGGCAATTTCTCAACTTGGGGGAAGGATTTGTCCGGAAGGAACTTATACGGTTCCCCAGGTCATGGTATATGACACTTGTGCAGAAATTAGGAAACCATTTCACTGAGTAATTATTCAGTCATGCGTACCGATATCCTTATCTTATTGAATGTTGTGGCAGGATTGCATTTGGTCATGCAGTAGAGTTGCTATTGCAGATTACATATTGGATAAAATAATGCCGTATGATAAATTACCGATATGACAACGGCTTATGGAACCAATTAGTGATAATTCTTGAGTCGCTTTTATTAGAATATATATTGCAGTTTCATACCTGATAATGTTTGCGATTTCCCTGGTGAGACCATTTCTATCATTGCAATCAAAGTCACGCACGTTTAATTGACAATCATGCTGACTAGAAACCACTTAGATCAAATTATACAACTTATTTTACATACCTAAATAGTATTATATCTGACTACAATTTGCTCATGTAAAATATCTCACCCTAAATGAAATAAAAAGGTTATTTTTAAAAAACCACGAAAATTGACCGTCAATGTCGACCTTGGGGTATGCACATCGTAGAATAGGTGTATTTTTCTATTATAACACCCCAACCGGATTAAATATTCAACAGTTTCCGGTAAAGAAGAGAAACAGAGAAGTATAGTAATAACGGGGGGCACAAATTGGAATCTCAGACCCCAATCGACGCAGTTGTGAACAGAAGCATAGTTTACCGTAGAAGTAAGGGAAGTTCCCGGAAAAGACAATAATGCAGAAGAAGAGACCTGATCAAATCAAAGCAAGACAACTATTCTCAGATGAGACGAATCATGAACAGTTAATATCAAGGTCAGCTGATGCAGAACTCCTGTCGAACACCCAACAAGGGGTGGGAGCACGTATTGATTTTTCCCGAGAAATACGAATCGAGACACCCATCCATTTATCGTGCGGTCTACTTCACTGATGGTTCACAAGCAATACATTATACAATACATGAAAACGGTTCTGCGGACCTTGTTTTCCGAATAAACGCATTTCCCCCAAAAAACATACTTTTCAAAGAAACACTGAACGTCATATCTCATACGAGGGTGGTCGTAAAAATGTTTTCTTACCGCATTTTATACCTTTTTCCCACATTTCACAGTTTCTGAACGTGCAACTCAACTTAATTCACTTATCACCGAACAGTCCAGATCGGAAGATATTCGAAAGCTTCTTCCGTGTGACGAAGACAGATTTATGGTAGCCACGTCGAAAGTGCTCTTTAGAGACCAGGGTGCTATATTTTCTGGAGAAGAGTGACAAAGACGTATTGGTTAAACATTTGGAATACTCCATGCCCATGGAAACACATGAACAGTTTGGCGAAAATCCGTACGGGGTCGGATTCGATGGGGGTATTCTAGTCATCTTCTATGCAAGCCGGCCATTTCTGGCAATGCAGCGATTTTGTCTATCTGCGTTCGTTACTGACTTGAAGAGGGTAGAAGCCGAATGGCGCGCCGGCAGTTATATCATCTGAAGTTCTTTTTGATGCAAAATAGAAGATGGTCGGAACATAGAACTAAAGCCCGCCTCGGTTTCCGGAAGACGATAATCCAGTCCGAATAGAGCCTTCCAGATGCTCCCTGCTCGAAGACAGCCCTACTCTAGCATCTGCATCTGCTGTAGATTTTTTTCATCCCGTGGGATCTTACGCCAACACGACAAGCTGGTTTCTTCTATAAGGTTTACTGTTGCTTACTTTGTCTGAACCCCTACAACTCACAGCGCACAATCAACTGTCGACAGAAATCCTATCCAGGAGCCCGGTCACAGCTCTCTCACTGAGAGCCACAGCAACACCAGCAATACCAGAAGCCACAGTCTCAAAGTCCCCAAGACGACTTCGCAGATTGGTTTTATGGAGACCTCATTTGAATAATGGAGCTGGGGTGTTCAACGAGATTTTCTCCAATATAGCAAATATTGATGGTTAGGGTTTCGAGTCCACGAGCTAAACACGTCTGTAGTCCTATAGGAATAATAATATGCACAGTAAACGCGAGAGTCCAAGCAGTTCTTTAGCTGGTGAAGGTATCGGTAAGAATTGGACTGTGTTCGATGTAGAACGAGACAAGATAGAGATAGGATTTTCATCGGAGACACTACTATTAGTACGGTCGTCTAAAGAACCGTTAAAAATAAAAATATGCCGGGGTGGTGGTTGAGGAGTGAAATTAACATAGAACGAGGTCAGAGAAGCAAGGTGTGCAAGGTGGAGATCGGTTTACACTGATACAAAAGAGAACTTCTGCTGCAGTAGGAGGTTCAGATGACACTGCCCACAGAGCTTCAGCTACATCGG
>UZAN01053177.1:0-10777 GCA_900618425.1 Echinostoma caproni
CCCCCCCCCCCCGGTCATAGACTTGATTTACTGAAGCCGTGTCCGTGTCGATATTATTCCACCTAAGCAAAAATGATTCTAATTCACATTTTGTGATGTAAACTCTGGAGTGTTTGTGCACTTTAAGGGTGAGAATAGCCCAAATGTTCAAATCTGGGTTGCACACAGACCACACCGCTGTTTTGATGCCGCGACAGAATAGATACGAGTATAGAACTATGGCCCATATTGTGCTGGAAAATGGTTTCAGGGTGATGATTATTCGATACCATTGCTAGCATAACGTACCGCTCCAATGTACACTTACACTATCACGTTACGTTGTGTCTACATGTTCCTTTATGTACTGTATCGACCAGGAGAGAAGTACCGAAGAAATACCTGTCTTTACCACTTTCAGACCTCTCTGAAACGTTAAACCGTTTTCACCTCCAATGCATGACACACGGGGTTGGAAGGAATACATAGCAATCTGCCCTTATCTTGTCCCGAGAGCTCCTGGTTGTAGTTAATCCATTTATGACTCACTTCTAGCTGTTTCACTTCAAATAGCTTGCCAGTGTGATTGCGACCTACTACAGGGTCTGGCTATCTTTTATGTGCTGGCGTTGATCTCATGAAAGGCAGCAGTACTGGATTTCTCGCCATCAGTAAGCCTCTTGTGTTGTGTCATGATAGTCAATGACTTACAGTGACCTACTTGGATGTTTTTTTGGTTACTTCAAGGTCATCATGTGTGATGTGAGTTTGACCGTAGTCTAAATCATTCTGTCAACCACTGACTGACTGACTGACTCACTATGGTTGCCAGCTGTCTTACCAAAGTATGAACTCGGGGATGTCTATCATATCCGTTTCAAAACCGAGTAAATGTCTGAATTCCATGGGGAGGGAGTGCAATACTTTTGTCGATGTGAAAATTTTGTTTTCTCAACAAATCTTCGTTAAAATTAATGATAACTTGAGCAAATTACGCAATTCGGCTTTTCATTCAGTTAGCGTTTAGGTTTTCAAAGATGATGATCATACATGTGGGAGTAGAGATAATCTAAAAATTTAGGAAGGGGGGCAATACTTTTGTTGCGAGGCGTATCGGTTTCCCACTAATGTTTGGGTGAGTGTGTATAAAATGATTAACGTCCTACAAAATAGCAAAGATTCTTATTAGATGTCTATCAGCTCCACGGAGCGCAGAAACGCTCAATCAATCCGTATATCTCGAGCGATCGGTTGGTGTTTTGCGATGAAGATATTCGAACCAAATTTGGTTAAAGGCTTTTACTTTTCAAAATAACTAATCCAAACCCAGTTCAGATTCCTAACAGACCTCTGAATAGGCCTCGGTGATCCATCGCGATTAGTATCAACCGAACTCGCTGTGGTTAAAAAAGCCACGTGCAACACAAGAGATTACAAAGGAATGAATCTAGAAGCACAATTTCAAAGACATAAATGAAGAAAAATAGAAAAAGTGAGAAACTTTGAAAAGTCTTTTATTAGCATCATCACAATAGGCACGTAGTATGAGAAGAATCTCAAATGAAAGACATTCTTAGAAGAGAAAAAAACAAGGTAGCAGCATGATGGAACAATCGGTGAATTTTTCATCATCCCTATACATTTCTGCACTGGTGTTTGTGTATGCTTTGGTTACAGATCACTTCGGTAAGTCGTGGTGTAGACAACCGTTCGTTTGCGAAACATTTTCATAAAGAAAACCATCATCACGAACACAATCACAGCGATGAGAAATGCAATCCAAACGAAACAGGCACAACGCGATCCGAGTTCTTCCGAGAGTTGATGCATTGCTTTGACCAATTCGGCCTTGTTTCGGTCTGCCTGACTGACACTGGCCTCGACAACTGCTCGATCTGATTGTAGTCGCGAGCTCATCGCTTCGGACCGATCCTTCAGTTCACGAGCCATACCTAGCATTTCGGAAGCTAGTTCCTCACGTCTGAGCTCTTCCTGTTGCAACAGGTGAGACTGCTTCGAGCGTTTCTGTTCCGTTGATTCGTGTTTGTCAACCGGAAGCTCATCACTATCACTTGAGTCCTGAATGCCAGACTTTAAACCTGTCCACGATAGAAGGCACGGAAGAAGAGGGATAGGGCAAGGAGGATTATCTGAACTATGTGAATGATTGAGGACGGACGGATGCAGTACATTATAAACGACAATTAGAACGTCGGGAAATACGAAAATACATAGATACATTCAAGGTCCGAGTAGATGTTGCCCTCGAGGGTTGTCGACCTTCAAACAAACGACAGTTTTAACACGATAACATTTAAACGATATTCACGTTGAGTTTTGTGTCTCGGAGTACTTAAATTCCATACTGCGTAGCGAACAGCTCATTTGGTGGCGGTTTTAGTAAATAGACATTCATTTACCATCTCATGGAATTCGTTCCGCCTGATTCGGCATTGCATTTTTCTACATTAACTTAATGGAGTCGCTAAACAGCCATTGTCATGACAACGGTAATGGTATTTTTTCGATTAATGCAGGGCTAAATTGGCATTCAAAATCGAACTCAGACAAATCATGTGATAATCGAGAATGTAGACATGTTATTCCGATGTCTACTGACCAAATTAACAGTCAAGTGAACACATTAGCGAATAGTAAGTCACCTCTTTTATTGTGATACCCATGAAAAATTGGACGGATTGTTTAGATCGATGGAACAATTGATAACTCTGTGGTTGCGGTATCCACTACGGTCAGTTATAGATAAAACGACACCTTCGTTTGTTTCTAGTCTAACCTGAAGTGCAACGCGTTTGCGTGTCCCGATGCAGAGACTCCGCTCTGACTCCGATTCATTACCGCCCCCACCCCACCCCCACCCGCGTGGATTATCTTCCACAGGATGTCATTGTGTTAGCAGAAAGTTGAAAAAAGATAAACATTCTCAGAACATGGAAATAGACATTTTAGCCGACAACAAAGTGGGCATAACGCTATCGAAGTGGTAGCATCAAACAACGATTACAAGAGAATTGACCGATCGTTTATTGAAAACTAATTTTGAACCATGATTTTGGAGGTATCGGGGGAAAAAAGTGACCAGGGAAACGAGATAGAATTCATCGGTTTTAGAAAACGATTCTTTGCATAAAGAAACCAGAATTAGACAGATGGTAGATATAAACCACTTATCACACTAGCTAGACTAGTTATATATAAGCCCGACTGGATTGCATTAAACAAGTCACTATTTTTTGAAGATAGTCAAGCAATACAAACAGAGATAAGAGAGAGAGAGAGAGAGAGAGAGAGAGAGAGAGAGAGAGGGAGAGAGAGTAGGGATATTCAACTAGCCAGCACAATTTGGAAACGGTTAAGTTGTTACATTTCGTCATTCAGTAACGTGTATAATTAGGTCGGATTGTGGAATAATAATTATAGAGTACATGGGAAGCACCAAATAGTACGATAAATGAGTACGGAGAACAATAAATCAAAATTAGGAACGCGTAGACACAACACATTCACAAGTCGGCGAAGATGCACGCCGATGCAGTTCCATGTCACACAATCATAGCAAAGGTATATGTGGCTGATTGCAACAGACAAAAGCAGGATAACGGAGAGGAGTGTAAACCCATTGTTGTTGTTCCGATGGATGGTTCTTCGCAGCTGCACCGATCGGTCACAATGAAAGTTTTGTTTTAGTAAGTTTGAAAACTTTTATCAATCGCTTTTGGTTGGCTAGACGGTCGTGGTTGGGATTCAAAACTCCACCAAATCATATGAACTTATTTTCCTGGGGACGGGATGCCCCAAATTCACGAAGTGAGCGAGAGCAGCCACTACTGTTGTGAGATATTACTCACTTGTGAGTAGTAGGTAATTTTCGATGGTAAAAAAATATAGCAAGACCACCGAGGGCCAATTGATATGTCTGGAGGAATAACTACCCACTGCTCTATACATTACCCTGTGTGTCGAAAAGAATTGCGATGGCACGTTTCCGATTAGGTTTTTGTTATGCATTCCAAATTACTGACCTTCCATCTGTAATCCTCAATAAACAAATACCCTCGATCAGCATTGCCTTCTGGAATTATAACACTACTACTACGTAAGACCGTCGAGATTATGATCAACTTAGTTCATTGTTTAATCTGAAGCCTCAATATGATCCGGGGTAAGTATCTAGGGTTGCAGCTGGTCACCCTTTCCTTGCATCTAGCGAAATGCTCCCATACGACCAAGCGTCTCAAATAGCCTCTGCTGAGGAGGCCCTACTCATTGCCTTCTCGTGGCAGTGTTTCCCACCTAAGTGAGAGGACAAAAAGTTGACATCCAGGACTATAACCGGGTTGATGGTTGATGGTAGTTCACTTGGGGGAGTTGGCCAAAAATCCTGATTCCAAACCAAACATGAGGAGGCATACGAACCACACCCACACCTTGTCGGTTGCGGTGGTGGTTCAGTTTTCCGTTTGAACAACCATTAACCATGCACTTTCGTGCGCCGTTACGCACCGCTTTTCTCCAGCTGTTCATTCAATACCAACATTTTTGAGACCAATATTGTGTCTACGACGAAACTGAACAGAGATGATGAAATAGGGCACACTTCAAGGATACTGTTGTTGGTGATAAACGAGTTACTCGGTTCGCTTTAGACCCTTACTCAAATAAAGTGGACTATAGTGATCATAATAAGTTAACATACATCTAGGGCATTCCATTAAGACAAAGTAAACAAAGACAGCTACCATTCCATCCTTCAGAGATGGAATGGTAGACCAGACCGTACTTCGGCTTACTTCAGAGGAACATACGGTACAGACCACGAAGTTTCAACTTTAACAGATGAGATATTCCGCTTAGTTCTAGGCCAGCTGAACTCTTCAGCAAAGTAGCCCACCCAGCAATTAATGTGTTGTCATTAAATAAGAATAGGTTATCCAGTTTTTTCATAAATAGTTTCATTAACTGGAGTCCGGTGACCTCCGATGTTCAGACGTAAAGGCTAGTTCCATTTCATTAGTTATTTAATCAACCAGTTGCCACTGTCCTTTTTTAAGCGTTCTGTGAACTAACGTTGTGGAAGCCGCATGCGAGATCCCTTTTTAAAAATTGAAACGATCAGTGATTCGCTCCAGGTTGACGGAATACGTTCTTGTGACCAGATGTTACGCACTAAATGAGGTAATGGAGTCTAAGAGGTCGTCGTCCACCGTACCGGAGAAGTGTGCGATCCTCAAAGAGTTGTATCGTCATACCTCAGATCGGGTTAGAGCCTGTGGCCGGCTTTCGCCACCCTTCGCTGTCTCCAGTGAAGTTTGGCAAGGCCTCCATAAGTCCCCATTTCTTTTCAACTTCACCGTACAAAATGTTCTACGGAATGCTTTGTCCAGTCTAGAAAAACGGTGGAGTAAAACTCCTTCCAGGGAACAGAGTCCTTGACTTGGAATACGCCGATGACATCACCTTGCTGGGTGACAACACACAGGCGGTCCCTTCTTCAGGGCTTGGATGCAATATCGCACATCTGCTTCTGTAGGAGGTTCACCTGCCATTGCCCACGGAGCCTCAACTACATCAGATGAGATAGTCTGATTAGCGCCTGGCCAGCTGAACCGTTTATTGGAATACTCCCCCCACCGATCAAGCCGTTATTCCCCACTGTGAATAGCTTGTCTACTTTTATCGCATATTGTTTCACTAACCGGGGTTCACCGACCTTCCGTATTTCTTATCAGTTGGAACAGTCTTTGACTATTCCCCGATGCAACTGTTAATTCCATTTCAGTAACTATTATTGCCCACTATTTTCACGGTTCTTCTTGAGTCTCTTGATGATTGGACATTGCAGACGCCATTTACCCCTGCCTTGATTCCGGGCGGTCGCGATTTGCCACTTTTTATCCATAAGTGCTATTGACTCATCAGACATCTAATGCCTCGGATGAGATGCCGCTTCTGATCCCTCGCTGCAGAGTGCACTGCTCGTTTAATCTGATCCCACTGTTCGCCTACACTGCCACGCAGCAGCGCGCTGAGCTCTTGCCCTCGTTCTGATTCAAAGCGGGCGCCGACGGCTGGATCAAATAAGCGATGATCTGCAACCGAGTTTGAGCACACTTATTTGGCTTATATTTACACTAGTAAGGTCATTAATTCGAGTCTCCGATACACAGCCGAGACATAAATCCCTAAGGAGTCCGGTGCACGCGCAAGCCGAGCTTGTTAACCTATGTGCATGAGAGTCCTCTACTTGAAGGCCCCGAAATTCAGCAATTGGGAAGAGTCAGAAGCTGCAAGTTATTTGGTGATTTACTGCTTATCGTGTTATTTGGAAACGAGCTTAAGAATGTGACAAACAAGTTGCCCGATGGGATGTTATGGGTCAGAGGAGGGGTCAAAGGAAGACAAAGAATCAAACAAAGATTGAGATGTCTGAACAGTAGCCCATTTATCACTACCCAACTTTTGTTCGATGCAATGGGCAGCGCGGTCCCGATTCTCTGCCGCGAGGATCAACGCAGTATGGATTTCTTTCATAGTTAGTGGATAGGCTCGAGAGCTCAACCATTAAGCAAAAGAGCGATTAGGGTTATTAACCGGAGCCTTTAGTTCTAAAAACAGCCTAGCCGCAAAAGGATGCGAAAAGTGAAGTGGAGGCTCGCTTACTTGGATCTACCGCTTCCCCATCATGTCACTGATCGAGCAGTCGACCAGAGTTGAATATCCAACTTGGAGTATCAGGATACTGAACCTTGTCTAACCTCTACCTTCTGGCCTTACCGGAATGATAAAATCTAGTCTGATAAAAAGCCATCCGGTGCAGCTCGTTTAGTCACAGAGGCGCACAAGCCATAAAATCACATCAAGGTGCAGTCTCACAGTGATGAAATGCAGGATCGGTACACAGTATTCCAGAGAAAAAGTGACGTGAGAACGAAATCAGGCTACACAATCACCGTCCTTGAATCCAAGATGCAATAATCGATCGAGTGTGAACCGGTTTGGATCTTGAACGCATGAAAAGTTTTGGTCATCGGATGCAACAGTTTCTATTCACAATCACTCTGACGAAGTCTCAGTGGTAAATAACGAAGTAATCCTAGTTGACTATGATAAAGGACAAAGGAAAAGCGAAATACTTGACAGAACGTCTGGGGATTTCATATTCAGCATCACTGACGGGAATTCCAAGGTACGGCGAAGTCCCGGGTGTGATATACGGGTGTTCTAATCCCGTTATTTAAATGTACGATAGTTTGGATGACGTAACCGTCATCAAAAGGCTATGCTGGTATGCAGTTCAACCCCTCCTATTGGCTGATCACATTATTGTATTGTTTCTTGTTCTACAGAGCTTTTAAACTTCGAGCCAACACCCAATTCGAGACACATATTCTGGCGCTACAACTCAGAGTTCATCGAATTGGAATATGCCGATGACATCACCTTGCTGGGTGACAACACACAGGCGGTCCAAAACGCTTTAAACCGTTTGGCGATAGAGGTATCCAGGTATGCTATGTGCTTTGCACCTTCCAAGTGCAAAGTGCTGGTTTAAGACTGGCAGGAGCCTGTGCCTGCACTCACCCTCTGTGCTGATCAGCTAGAAGTAGTTGAGAAATTTAAGTACCTCGGGAGCTTGATTGCACCTGCTGGTGGTCTTGGGGACGAGATCACATCACGAATAGTGAAAACTACAGTAGCTTTCGCCAACCTACGACACCTGTGGCGCCGCCATGACATCCGACTGTCCCTTAAGGGAAAGGTGTACATCGCCACAGTTCGTAGTGTTCTGCTTTACGGTTGCGAGACCTGGCCTCTCCGAGCGGAGGATGCTAATCAACTTTCTCTATTTGACCACAGATGTCTGCGAATCATTGCTCGTGTCTGGTGGGAACATCGGGTGAGCAATGACGAGGTTCGTCATCGTGTGTTGGATGCAGATAGTCGTTCCCTAACAGACGTAATCGCTCTACACCGCCTCCGAAAGCTTGATCACGTATTGCGTATGCCTGCTCATCCACTAACTTTCCGTGCTCTCTTCGCACATGTCGGGCAAGGCTGGAAGAAGTGACGCGGCGGTCAGACCATTACATGGGTTAGAGGCATGAAGAAGTTGGCTTCAGCTTTGGATTCGGTTGGTGCATCCCGCCTTCCAGGTTGGGGCCCAAGGGATGAAGATTGTCGTTGGTTAGAGACGCTGAGAGATATGGCCCAGAATAGAAGCCAGTGGCGCGAATGTTGTACGGTCTGTCTGTCGAAATTCTGTGCCCCGTAAAAACCACAAACAACAAAAAATATCAAAAGTGTACGGTGAAACACCAAAAAAAATTGTTATTCCACTTATTCGTAATCTCCTATTTTGACAGCTACATCTTTTCCCTGTATTCTGTACACCAACCGCCCCCTCGTTATTGCTATTATAAATATTGTTGTGGCGTTGGCACCAAGTTTGTTCTCAAACCGGTGCAACATATATATATATATATATATATATGTATATATATATATACTACAACTCAGCCAGCTGGGACGGTTTGCGTGATTTTCTAGCTGCTTATCCCTGGAACAATTGCTGTTTCTCTTTGGATGTTTCCAAATCCGTTTCCAACTTCACCCACATTGTTCTTCAAGGTATGCATCTTTTTATTCCGCATTTTCCAAACCCGCCAAGCCCAAATTCCATGAGTGGTTCAATCATGCATGTGACCGTGCTGTACGCCTTAAACGTTCAGCCTTCCGCCGCTCACCCACTGCCCCTCTCACCCTCGCTTCGTGCAAGCTAGGAACAGGTGATCGACGACTATTCAGAGAACCAAAGAACGTTTCGTTCGCCGTAAAGCTGAAAACTTGGTTTCATCCGCCACCGGTAGCCGAACATTTTGGTCCCTTTCCAGAGCAGTTTCCCGTAATTTCTGCCGTTCCGACTTCCCCCTGATCTGCAATTCCTCTGGTGATCTTGTATGTCAACCAACCTAGAAAGCTGATGTTTTAGATTCCCAGTTTGCCGCCAGTTCCACCTTACCCCATTTTTCTACACCTCCACCTTCTTCCTTCTTCACTGATAACTGTTTTATACCTCATATCAGCACCAGGAAATCCGTCAAACATCGGGTCCGGACGGTATTCTACCCATCGTCCTCAAAATGTGTGCTCCCGAGCTGGCTTCTGTCTTACGTCGTGTTTTCAGTCTTTTCCCCCAACTTTTTCCTTTTCAACCCCCTAGAAACGCCGTGATTTTTCCCATTCCCAAACGGAGCGACCGCTCTAACCCCAACAATTACCGACCCATTTCCCTCACATCTGTTCTTTTAAAAGTATTTGAAACTATCATTTCTGACCAGCTACGCACGTTCCTTGAACGTGAAGGACTACTGAGCTACCACCAGTATGGCTTTCGACCGCGTCGTTCCACCGGTGACCTTCTGGTTCTTGTTTCACAATCCTGGTCAACTCCACTCGATAATCACGGGGAAACACTTGGTCTCGTTTTACATCTCAAAGACCGAGTTTCCACGAAAGTCTACTGGCGAAACTATCCATGTTCGGGTTCCCCCCAGCGCTCGTAGCGTGGATATCAAGTTTCCTCAGTAAGCGAACCATCTCCGTTCGAGTTGATGGGGTTCTATCTCGGCCATTTTCTGTGAACGCTGGTGTTCCCCAAGGTTTAGTACTTGCGCCCACCCTCTCCCTTCTATTTATCAATGATATCCTTTCCCAAACTACTAACCCGGTCCATTCTTTTGCTGACGTCACCCTCCACTGTTCCTTCTCCTACCGCACTGCTCGTCATGCCCAAAACAGCATCGATGGTGACCGTAGTGTAGTTAATGCGTCACTGGACTCCGATCTTGAAGACATCTCCTCCTAGGGCATTGCAAACCACGTTTCGTTCAAGTTCTAAAACCTCTCTCCTTCCAATTTCTTTAAAACACCATTCATTCTCCCCTCATTTATCTCTTGATTCCACCCAACTGCGTTCCACAGACTCTGTTTCCCTTCTTGGGTTGCCTATAACTTCTTTATGCTGGCCTGTTTTATAACCAGGCTTGCTTCTCGTGCTGCGCGCAAAGTTGGATTTCTATTTCGCGCCAGACATTTTTTCACCCCAGTTCATCTTCTATTGTACAAAGCTCAAATCCGCCCTGCTCTTCAATACTGTAGGCACATGTAGGGTGGGCCTTCGTCCTCTTCCCTTTCCCTTCTTGATCGTGTTCAACGAAAGGCCATCCGGCTAATCAACGATCCTTCTCTAACATCCAGTCTACAGTCGCTAGCCCATCGTTGGGCAGTTGCTTTGTTGTCCCTGTTCTACCACTACTACTTTGGTTTTTGTTCATCGGAACTTGCCCCAACAGTTCCTCTTCCTGCAACTTTACCCGCCCATCCCGTACACAGGCATCTAGTCATTCTTATCACGTTTTTATTCCCAGGTGTCGTACCTCTCTACTCCAATCTTTTTTCCCCAGAACTGCCAAACTGTGGAACACCCTCCCCCTTGTTTTTTCCCAACTTACAATCTTACACTTTTTAAACGCACAATCAATAAACTGGATCTTATGTGAATGTTCCCCTACTCTCCCCTTTACAGTATGCTATTTGNGCTATTTGTCCATGGGGATTTCCCCGTTTACTGTAATTCACATTGTGCAATAAAAAACACTGCGGAAGTCGGAAGGGAAATCTATTTTAAAACGCAGAGAGTTAAAAAGGTTTCATTCAAAAGGATGCGTTATTTTAAATCCTGAAACACCATCTACGAATGCAACTGTCGAGTGTTTCT
>UZAN01053178.1:0-10236 GCA_900618425.1 Echinostoma caproni
CCAGAGCACTTTTAAAGGCTTCGACGTTTGGCTGCCTAATCAGTTCCGACGGTGGTATATTCCAATTTTCCACTACCCTATTGCCAAAGAACTGTGGTCGTAAGTTCAGCCTAGAACGCTGCTTCATAGGTTTGAGCTCATGTCCACGCGTTCTTTGGTGGGAAGCTTTAGTGAAAAGAGACCTCGAATCTAAACCCAGCAAATTATTCTTAATCTTGAATACTTCGCTGAGGTCTCCGCGCAACCTCCTTCTTTCTAGTGAAAAAAGACCGAGCGCGTACAACCTCTCTTTGTATGTTTTACCCCGCATACCCCGCACACGTGTCGCTAGTCTCTGGACCTTCTCCAGACAGGCTGCGGCCTTTTTGTAGAAGGGCGACCAAGCCCGAACACAGTATTCTAGGTGAGGCCTTGCGATGGCTTCGTATATAGGTATAAATACGTCTGCTTTCCTACACGAAACTGCTGACCTTAGTCGGAACAGCTGTCGTCTTGCCATGTGTGCTGCAGCTTCACATTGGGTACTTTAACTGCAATCTGCAGTTAAGATGACTCCTAGATCCCTGGCACTGGTTACAGTGCCTACTTCGAATTGCCTCCAGTCCCCTAGAGCTTTCAATGGTTCCCGAGGTCTAGAGAGCAACTCACACTTTGTTGCATTTATTGGCAAATCGCATATGTGAGACCACTTGACTACCTTTGAAATATCCTCTTCTGAGTCGGCTCTTCCACTAGATTCAACCAGCTTCACATCATCAGCGAAGATGAAGCAAGGTGAGCTGGTAATTTCTGCTAGATCATTTGTGAACAACGGAAATAGAAGCGGGCCTAACACCGTCCCTAGTGGCACGCCA
Organism: Echinostoma caproni; assembly: GCA_900618425.1. Classification (NCBI taxonomy): domain Eukaryota; kingdom Metazoa; phylum Platyhelminthes; class Trematoda; order Plagiorchiida; family Echinostomatidae; genus Echinostoma; species Echinostoma caproni. The sequence goes on from UZAN01053178.1 coordinate 855, forward strand.
CGTGTGACATTAAGGACTTAGGAAGTTTGTTTTCAACCCTAACCCAGAATGTTCTATTGGTGAAGAATGTTTTCATCCATTTAAATATTGTTCCTGTGATTCCGAAAAAACCTAGTTTATATAGAAGCAGTCTATGACTCACGGAATCGAACGCCTTACTGAAATTTAGGTAACATCTACTGTTTTACCTTCGTCTACCCTCTCTGTAACTTCGTCTAGGTAGCACAAGAGGTTCGTCAGGCACGATCTTCTTTTATTAAAGCTATTCTGGGCCATGCTAAGTAATGCAAACTCTAAAAGGTGGATACAGACATGCGTCCTGATTTTTCCAGGTACTTGCTTAGAATACTATTTAAGCTAACCGGTCTGTAGTGCTGCGGGTTAGCTTTACTACCACCTTTTTGTAACCCCACCACAATGGCAGTGTTCCAGTCGCCCGGAAGCACCCAGTTCTCTAGTGAGTTTTGAAACAGCACCCTTAAGGGGTCTACCAAGATTTGAGCAAGTGGTTTCACAATGGCAGGATATATGCCATCAGGACCCGGATCCTTATTGATGTCCAATCCCCTAGCACGTTTTGCACCTTCACTGCAGATATCTGTGGAAGAGAGTTTGGGATCAAGGTTCTAGTGTCCTGTTATCTAACCTATTAACACTAGCAAAATAGTTACCCAGTGCTACTGCCTTGCTGTGGTCGTCTGCCGCAATCGTGTTGTTTTCCAGAACCAAGGCACCTATGGCATCCCTCAAGTTGCGTTTTGATTGGACGTACCTGAAAAATCTTTTCGGTTTCTGCTTGACGTTTTCAGTCAACTTTAGTTCATATTTTCTCTTTTCTACTCTTATAAGACTGACTGTCTTATTCCTCTGGACCGTGTAGTTTGTCCATGCCAACTGGGTCCTGACCTCCTTGTAGCGTCTCAAGCTTCTGTTTCTTTTCCTTAGTGCTCTCCATATTGCTGGAGACCACCATGAAAGCTTATTACATCCTTTCCGAATTTTAAGGGGTGTGAACTCGTCTTGGAGTTCTTGTGGGTTACTTTTGATTGCATATCAGAGGGCCTCTACTGTGGTCTGGTCATTTTCTGCTCCCCACTCCAGGGTTAAGGCTCATGCCTACAGGCTGCTTATGTCCATGTTGCTGAAATTCCGAACTTTCCGGCCAGGCGCTTTGGATTCCCTGTTATTACCAGATGATCACTCTTCCTTATAGGTGGGTGAAACGAGAGATATTTTACGTCCCTTTGGTATTTAGTAAACAACAAATCCAGGAGCGACGGATTTTGCCCAGTCCTGAATCTGGTGTTTTCCTTCACGTGTTGCAAGAGGGCTTTGGAGTTTATCCATTGCAGAAACCTTTCCTCTGGTGTACCCTCCGAGCAGATCGCTGTGGTCCACTGGGTGCCAGGAAGGTTGAAGTCCCCAGCAATCACCAGTTTCTTTTGGGACTGTGCTAGTGCATCTAGCGCCCTGATCAGTTGGTCATCTTCATCTACGGTGGCTCCCGGGCTCCTGTACACACTGGCTTTGGTGGCGTTTTTGTCCTAGAAATGAATGAAATAGCACACATTTGCATATTAAGAGTGCAGACTTTCGTGTCCAATCGCCTGTGGGGAGTTTCTTTGCGAAGGAGAAGCGCTACTACTCCACCTTGTCCCCCTCGATCCTGTTTGTGGATCTCAAAGCTGTTTGCGATGGTCTGTGGTCAGGTCAGGTCAGATCGGATAGGACAGGACAGTCCACAGGATTTGCGGCTTGAGCCAGTATAATAGTCCAGGTTCATGCGTCTACGTGCCACGTGTGACTCGTAACTCTTAGACAGTTATTTAATCGGTCCTTGGTGGTGAAGGGGTACGGTCGCGGAGCGGGGACGCCAATCCGGTTTCCTGTCGATGAAAGCAGCACCAGCCGATCAGTCACAGGCTAACCAGGAGGTCCGAGTACCCCTCCTGCGGACAGTAGAGAACCCGCAGGCATGCGAAGATAGATTAGGATGAGAAAGGAAATGTACGTGAGTATTTAAGTAAGTGAGAAAAGTAAGCTAGTACGGGGAGGAGGGTGTGGGGAGCTGGAGATACACAGGTGAAGTGAAGGTAATTGAAGTAAACTAGGATGATATAATTAAGAGTAAAGATGGAAGGGGAGTGGTGTTCGGGAAAACTGAAGGCATAGCTACCACCGAGGACTGTTGCTTCCTTCCTTAGGCTGATTCGGGGAAGGTTACGTCCCACACCCCTTTAAGCCTTCTTTTGAAAAGCGCCAATGTGGACGCCGAGATAGCCTCGTCAGGAAGTCTATTCCAGGCGTTGATCACTCTATGAGAGAAGTAGTTTGCTCATTCTCTCTTTAATGCAAGGGGTTTGACCAGCTTCAACCTGTGTCCTCTTAGGGCTGGGTTTTCATTGAGGGAGAAGAGTTGCCTACTAGACTGAGAGTCCCTTCAGTATCTTGAAAACGTCTATTAGGTCACCTCTCATTCGTCTATGAGAGAGGGAGAACAAGGTTAGCTCTCTCAAGCGCCTCGGGTACGGCACCATTCTCGGGGCCAGAAAAAGCCTAGAGAATCGCCTCTGGACGTGCTCTAGAGCCTTTTGATTGCGTACGAGGTTCGGCGCCCATACCCGTACGCAGTACTCGAGGTGTGGACGCATCAAGGCCTTGTAGGGGGGCAGCATGAATGCAGAGTCCCTCGATGCTACTGTTCTTCTCAGAGAGAACAGCTCCTTAGAAGCCTTTCCTGAGGCTAGCTGGCACTGTCTTTTGGGCTGGAAGGAACCATGCATGACAATACCTAGGTCCATGACCGCGTAAGTGATTTCCACCGGTGAGGGCCCCGCGCCATTGATCAACCTAGCCTCTACGATGAATCCCCCTAAGAGAAACTTTTTACTAGAAGCTATTTTGCTAGCACATAGTGGCAACAGCCACTCCTCCGTCCACTTCTGGACTTCATCCAGGTCATCCTGAATGGCCTTGGTGGAAGGGTCACCGATAAATTTTACGCCATCGGCACCGGACTTGCGGCTTCGTTCAGTTCAGGTCAGTTTGCGAAGGACGAATATGGCTCCTGCTAATCGAGCGTCCAGTTCGTTTTGTTGTCGGTAGATGGGAGTAGCCTTTAAAACTGCGTAGAGTTGATTGGGTATTTGTGATCAACTCACATCAACTCCAATGTTCAATGACCAACTCCATTGACTGTGAATGTACGAAGAATAGGAGCAATCCACGAGGACGTTTTCCGTTCATATTTTCTCCACAATCAACTCTGACTTCGACCGTGATACTTCTCTGTTTTACTTCTGCTTGTTTTACTAAGCACGGTTTTCCGCTCAGGTGTATATATAAACTGGGTTCTGTTCAAACCCACGCAACACGTGTGACACGCTTTCGCTTTGCTACTGCATTTATTGTTTGCATTGTTTAGCATCACCTCGGCGCGTTTCGGTACTACCTACTACCACGATTCGCCAATAAAAGTCTACGACTCCCACGAGTGTTTTTGTCTATTTCGGGCAACGAGACACTAGGAGGTCGCGGACTTTGAAACTCGTAAGAAGACTTACTCGTAAGCCGTCAACACTGGCTAACTTCACAATATCCAGTTTACACGCAGATAAAGCTCGTTGGCTTTTAGTTTTGCCTGTTTGCTGATCTATGCGGTAAAGTCTAATGTTGTGAACTTTCTGTTTCGGATTCGTTTATTCTTGTAAACTGCATGTGTAAGCAAAATTAAGGTTGATAGGTTACTTCTTGACGGCGTAGCAGGTTAGTTACCTGTAGTCAGTTAGATGAACCCAATTGCATGCCTTCGGAGGTGTGCTGCTTGGACAGTCTAGAGGTCCATCTGACATTACTTCGAGGGCACTTAAGCTTGCTGTCCACTGCCGAATTTATGCCCACGGCGAATTCATCTAGTCTTTGCTTGAAGCTAGCTGTCGTAGGCACAGAGATCACTTCCTCGTGTAATGTGTTCCAAGCGGATCTGGCCCGGATGGAGAAATGTAACCGTCCGCTGTCAGTACTACTCCATCAGTGCAAAATGTTCTTAGCGTGTCCTCGTAGTTGACGGCGCGGCGATAATTCCATTAGTTCACTGTTCGGGTGACTCTGCGTTGATAGCATTTTGTGTATCAATATTAAGTCCCCTCTCGGCCTCCTGTATGAAAGGGTGAAGAGGTTGAGTCGCTTAAGTCTATCTCCATAGCTCAGTTGCGATAGTCCGATGACTCGCTTGGTGGCTCTACTCTTAACCGCTTCCCGTACTTTAATATCACGTACTAAGGTTGGGGGCACGCTTGAATTTTATATTCAAGGTGGGGTCTTACGTAGATTCTGTATAAAATTCTGAAGCATTCGGGCTCCAGTCTTCTCAGATTTCGGTTTATTAGGCTCTGCACTAGGCTGCCTCGTTTCAATAGCTTAGTGCAGTTTTGTGAGAAGTTTGGACGATCCGATAGAACCGACCCTAGATCTGTTTCCTGTTTAAATACCATCAATAGGACCGAGTTAAGGTAGTATCTGCTGTCCGTTTTTCCCCTGACGTGTACTACATGGCATTTTGACTGGTTTAAGGGGAGACCAATGTCGAGTCCCCATTGTCCGATTGCATCTAGATTGCGTTGATGGATTACTCTGTCCTCCTAGTTTCTGATACTGCGCCAGATCTTGATGTCATCCGCGTACAGGAGAAACTTGGTTGTTAGTAGTCCTGCCAAGTCGTTGATAAACAGTATGAAGAGCAAGGGGCATTGTACAGATCCTTATGGTACTCCACTAAGGACTAAAGGGTGGCTTTAAAGCTCCGTATTCACCCTCACCTGATACCTACGAACAATTAGGTAGTTTTTCAGCCAGCTTAGCAACCTTCCCATTATGCCACACTGGATGAATTTGTCGCATAATTTTCGATTCGGTGCCTTGTCGAAGGCCTTGGAGTAGTCTTGGAATATAACATTCACGCTGTTCTTCATGTCTGCTTCTTTGGTCCAATCGTCTGTCGCCGCTAGGAGGTTTGTTAAGCAAGACCGACTTTTGCGGAATCCGTGCTGCTGTGCGTTGAGGAAATTCGAGACTCTAAGAAGGTCTCGTAGTCCACCGTCTTTTATGCTTTCCAGTACTTTTGAAAGTATGGAAAGAGAGGCTACCGGACGATAGTATTTGAGGTTTGTGCGGGATCCCGATTTTTATAAGGAAGTTACATAATATAAATAATAAAAATAAGTCATCCGTTAACGGTGAAGTTCCAAAGCCCTTTCCTCCTTGTCCAAGAAGTCAGTCCGTCTGAAACAGTTTATTTATGATCCATTTGTCGTCCTACCGTATTCCGTTGCACTTCCGTGGTTCGACCGCAGGTCTTACTCTGAAATTCTAAAGCTTTCACGTTTACTATCCTCCTATTCTCCGAACTCGTTTCCGCGCTTTACCTCCCGAGCGGATATTTTCACCTCCATTTTGCCATCATCAGCAAACATGAAACACGGAATTTGATAATCGTGTGCAAGATCCTTAATGAATATGGCTAATGCCAATGCGTCCAGTTCCTTGCACTTCTGAGCTCTGATGCGATCCCGTTATGTTTCGACTACAGGAAAAGTTCTTGATCCTTCACTTTGGGTTTCGGGATGACGGGCGGATTGGGATGCAAGCGAGATGTTGGAATGTCTAATCAGTGATATCAGTAGGCTCCAGTCAACAAAGGGTCATCGCCGAAACCGGTTTCTATGCGAGACATTCAAGCCAAGCACGCTCTACCAGCGAGTAAGTATAAGGTGTAAATCAGGACTAGGAGAACGTAAGAGTTTTATTTCATAAAAGAAAGAAAATAAAAGTTATTTGTCACAGACTAGAAGGATGATAGGGAGAATGAAAACTAAATACGATATGAGACTAACTTTCACATGGGGCTCTCAGGTTGGCCTATGGTTTACCTTGCACTGATCACTCCAAATCAGGGACTACAGTCAGTCAGCAGTCAGCCAGTTTATGCTTGAAACTTATCACATTCGTCGTTGTGATTACTGCTTCTGGGAGTTTGTTTCAGCTGTTCACCACACGGTTTGTTAGAAACTGTGCTCGAACTTCCAGTCTGGAACGCTCTTTTGCCAATTTCAAAAAGTTTCCACGTAATGCCACGTTGTCATTGGCAGTGAACAGTGGAGCACCCTTATCAGTTATGCCTTTTATGCTCTTAAAGGCTTCAATCAGACCGCCCCTAAGGCGTCTCCTCTTCAGGGACAATAGGTTCAGCATAGAAAAACGAGTTCGGTAGTCTTGCCCCTTAAGATGGGGAAGCACCTCGTGAACCCACGTTAGACCGCCTCTGGGACCTTCTTGTCCCGCTCCAGGTATGGCAACCACGCTTGGATGCAACCTCTCACGTGTGGTTTCACATACAATTTAAGTAGGGGTAACAACACCTCTGGATCCTGCGAGAAAACATTTCTCAGCAGTTGGTACAGAGCGTTGTGCCGCCAGTAGGCACTGCTCCTCTGATGTGAAATTACTGGTGGCTTGGATTCCCAGGTCCCTCATTTCGTCACTCCTTCGGAGTTCCACTGGGTTGTCAGTGTAAATCCACCACACCGAGCCTGTGCCTTCAGTCTGTATGAGCTGTCTACACTTGGCCACGTTGAGCGGTATCTCCCAGTCTTCATTTCAGCGTATGAGGGTATCCAAATCCATCTGCATGGACTGGTTTGAGGGGAAACCCACCAGCTTTAGGTCGTCGGTGAACATGAATACTGGGTTCTCTAACCTCTCCGGCAAGTCGTTTACATTGGCTAGGGATAGTAGAGGGCCTAAAACTGACCCCTAAGGAACTCCACTTGCTATCCTACCTTCCCTTGATTTGGACCCTTCTGTATTAACATGGAACGAACGTCCTCTCAGTAAGTCTTCCGTCCATGCAAGCAGTTTCGGGTGGATTTTAAAAGACCTAAATTTCAGGAGCAGTAGCCTGTGGTTTACTGAATCAAAGGCCGTTTGGAAGTCCAAGTAATAGACCTCCAACCTCTCTCCTCTATCCAGCCTGTTGGTGATTTCATCTTAAAACATCAGTTGAGTCGTGAGACAGGATTTCGTCCTCACAAACCCGTGCTGGCTAGCTGTTAGCAGATGGTGGCGCGCAACATAAGCCAACACCTTGTCCCTCAGTAGCCTTTCCAGTATCTTTAGTGTTACCGAGTTTAGGCTCACCGGCCGATAGTTTGATGCTGGTTTCTGACCCCTCCTTCCAGTCTACCGGCAGCCGCCCTTTTTGGAGGGATTTTTTAACCAGTGTTGCCTTTGTACTCTTCAGCGCTTCGAGTTGGGTCCTCACCTTATTATTATGGATAACGAAGACTTTTGCCATTTTGGGTATTTCTCGTTTTAAAAAATTAGGGGTTTTCACCCTCTTTCTGGCTGTTGAACCCTTTCGAAATAGCGGCGGAAAATGTCTGCCTTTTCAGCATTCGATTCGGCGCTAACTCCTTCCTCGTTTTAGATGCTCCTGACCACCCTTCTAATTGTGGCTTTGGACTGAACATAAATAATGTAGGCGTTAGGGTTTAGTTTGGCTTTCCTAGCTAGCTTTTTCATATGCGACCCTGCCCACTTACCGGACCGTCATTGCGCGGTTGCGCATTTGGTCACATTTCTGGGAATCGGCGGTGGCTGTGTTGACCAATCTGTGAAAGACCTTCCTGTTAAGCCCAGTCAATCTATCTCGATTCCACATTTCGTGAATTTCACGCTCCATTCACCTAACACCATCCGCCTCATACACAAATGAACACTTGACGTTCCACTCCCTTTGTATGTTGATACATCGATTCTATCATTTGACTTTGTTTGTTTATCTGCTTCATTCGTACCCTACTTGTTCTAAGCGCTACCTGAGCGCCCACATTTGGCTCTTTTGTGTGCAGCGTGAAGGTGAGCGTGCTGCTTTTGTCCAGATTCCTTTTCCTCCGTTCAGATTGATCAAATTACGCTCACAGTACCACTTGGCTCTTGTTTTCAAGTTGTTTTGAGATTACTTTGAGGTTTTTACATGTTTTATTTGCTTATTTCAACGTTTTTCAATGCAGTGCCGTGGGAACTTGCGGGATCATTCGTTTTGTTGACGTTTTGGGATGCAATTTCGTCTACGCGTTACTCGTTGATCTCTTCGAGAGGCACAGTACCAAAATTTGCACAGTTTGGAACAACAGAATATCTTTAGTACAAAGAAGGATAGGAAGTAACCCGGCAAGTCACTGACGAAGTGGGGGTGGTTTCGTATTCTCACATCTATAATTCCTGTTTGTAACGACCAAAATGCGAATGTCCTGGTTCGAGCGAAACAAAAAAGACCTCGTCTGTATGCGTTCAATCAGATGACCGTTCGTTCGTTCTGGATAGCGATAAACAAATCTCAGAACAACGCGTAGCCCAAATTATCGGGAACCAAGTTGATCCAAAAATAATCTACGGTACTATTTTGGCAATAATCAACAAGCACATTGGGCAGCCATACCTCTGATAGTGTGCCTGATTCACTATTCAGCCAAAATGTTACAAATATTCACAGAAAATATCTGCGGTGATAAAAAGTAAATAAGAAAATGGGTGATTTGAATTACATTTTAGATAATTTTGGACTAATAGGAAAATTCTGCACGCTCCAACAGATCAAGCAAAATAATCTTGAGCGTTACAGCCAAAAGGGGTTCAATATAACCGAAAGCAACGGTTAGTCCAACAAACAGCGTCCAATCGAAACTTTGGTCGCAATAAAACACGAAAAAGCACTGAATCTCATTTGCATGTAAGAGCAAAACACCTGAAGTGTGTGTCCAATAGATATGCTTCACCGTAAAAAAAAAGGTGAAATAGAAGGTTCACAATAGATTCACCGACATGAAACCACTGTCAGAAAGAATGCATGATAGAATAGCGAAGAAAGATAACGAAATGCAAGGTAATTGAGAGAAATTTTCAGTCTTTTTGACTGGTACACCGGCCACCAAAGTTCCTTCGAGCGGGCAATGTCACCTCCGATAGTCTCTTGTTCTGGCTCTCTCTTTTTACTTACGCTCTCGAAACAATGGAGTTCACCGGACTTACAGCAGTACGCCTGCACACCCCCTAGCCTATCACCTTGGTGCTAGTCAGCTGCTTCTAATAGACACAGACGACGTACATCTCTTCTTATCTTGCCGCCAACCGTATGGACCATAGCCGTTCGCACGAGTCCATCTCCGTCTGTCTCCACAGCATCGATGATGCCCATGGGCCATTTGCCACTTGTTGTGGATTCAGATGCTATCAATACGATGTCGCCTGATTTGAAATTGCGATGCTTCGAAAGTCACTTTTGTCGCACTTGCAGGGTTGGTATATACTCCCTCATCCATCGACG
>UZAN01053179.1:0-14117 GCA_900618425.1 Echinostoma caproni
ACTTTTATCCTCCCGGATGATATTTTCTCCACCGTCCTCTGTTTAGAAAATATCCACCAATGGTAAAACCACGATATTGAATTGTCTATTTCTCTTCCATCCCTGCCTAGGGAGCATTTCAGATTTTGGTTGCTCTCTGGTATATGTGAATGCTATCGCCGACTATAGTTGGCATACCTACATACAGACCTTATTCATGGTCGGAGAGTTGTTGCGTGTACTAAACCGGGACACTACAGCTCGTGCATGTGCAGTTGTGTACCTCTCAACTACTGTCAGCGGCTGAATCCTCGGGTACTAAGAGTGGCTACGTTTTTATATATAAGGCCAGGTCAAGTTTTTAGAGCGAAAAGCATGCATCTAGGTTCATACGCCAATAGGTTTTCGAATTTCTGGTGCTCCGACGCGAAACGTACTATCGTGGATTGTGATGGTTAGTTTACTTTCTCTACTTTTGTGCAATTACTCGAGCGAGCAAAGGTGATGAGAGTTCAATTCAAGAAATACCGTTGAATTTTATAACAAAACGGTTACAAAACAATGGGGCAGGAGATTGAACTAGCAGCTCCGTTGTGCAGTGTCACTTTTCCACTCAAATCAAAGACCGACACTATAACAGTTTGTTTCAATTTCACTTTGAACAACTATTAAGCAAACACTTCCGTGCGCCGGTTTTGGTTGCTGTCCTTGGGCTGCTCATTTAGACGAAGCGGTAGAACAAAGGAAGAAGGTTAAAGTAGAGTCAAAGGGGAAATTGGGAATTTCGGGAGACTAATGTTGCCAAGAAATTGAGGAGATCCCCCGTAAATGCATGAACACCATTGTTTACGACACCCAGGCATATCATTTAGCGTCTCTAACCACCGATTACCCGAGGTCCCCATCCAGGGAGCCTAATGTGATTTATGTAACCGAGTCTCCTGGTTAGGGTTTCCATACTCGCCTGCTAGGTCTTAATTTGACCATCAATGACTTCATTAAACCCACTACCTGCCTCCGCGAACATCGCTCGACGTGGCAGCCCATTTGTTGCCGTACGCAACACATGCCCCAAACAGCGTAATCTATGGAGGTCGATCACTTGCTCCAGTGGGCGACCCCGGTTACCCAAAACTCAGCCTAACCTGAGCTTGTTCGGTTGCTCCACCGGATTCGTGCAATGCTGCGTAGACAGCGGTATTCAAACACCGTCAGTCTATCTTTATCCTGTTTTCTTAATGGCCAAGTTTCTGCACCGTATAACAGGACTGACCGAACTGTCGAGGCATACACTCGGGCCTTCACAAACAGCCGGATGTCGCGACGGTACCACAGATGTCTCAAGTTGGCAAATGCCAACCGAGCCTTCTGTATGCGAGCTGACACTTCATGCATGATGCGTCCACCGGGTGAGATGTAGCTGTCCAAATAACAAAACTTATCCACTTGCTCTATTACTTCCCCAGTTAGAGTAAGGCTGAGTGCTGGACCAACAGTCTTGTAGTAACATTTTACACTTTGAAGGTGCAAAACTCATATCGAACACGGTTATACTAGCACTCAAACTTACCTGGATCTTCACTTAGCAGCACAATGTCGTCTGCATACTCTAGATCAGACAGTTTGCCATCTGGGAGGAATTCGGTACCGCTATCCTCGTAGGAAGATAGAGCTGCTTCAAGAAGTAATTCTATGACGAAGTTGAATAGAAAAGGAGAGAGAGGGCAACCCTGACGAACACCGCTTTCTGTAGTGAACTCGGGCGAATAACGGCCGTAACTTTGGATTTGACTTCGGCTATTAGTATAGAGCGATTGTAATATTGAACTAAACTTCTCGGACCCACTCTTCAGGGAAAGACAGCACCAGAGTTTTGAGAGGTTGACTGCTTTCAGATCGAGGAAGACAGATTGTTGGTCTACAAAAAAAATAGCAGTGCTCCAAGGGTGGCGGAATGAAGATTTGGTCGACAACCTCGACCAGGTCTAAAACCAGCCTGGTTCTTACGCATGCACTCTTCACGTGTGACAGACAATCGGCGGAGTATAATGCCAGCGAGAAGTTTAGAGGTAATGTTGATAAAACTAATTCCTCTGTGGCTTTCACAAGAGGACCTGTCACCCTTGTAAATCGGTGCGATGACTGATTCACACTATTCAATTAGAACCTCTTCCGTCTCCCACACCGAGCCCAGTAGTTTTGTTAACTCCGAAACTAAGGCTGAATCTCCTTCCCTATAAACCGATGAGACAGCGCATCTGGGCTAGAGGCCTTATGCCGTTTCAGATATCTTATTTTCCGGGAAACCTCCATTTCAGACGGAGGACTGGCACCAACTGGGAGTATTTGCCCAGTCGAGGTGGAGGCTGATAGGTAAGATATCGATGGGGCTCAGTTGAACCTATCGATCAAGACGGCGTTGCTGATGGTGAATCGGTGTGGCATCGAATTCCCTAATTACTTCACTTACGCCTATTTTCCTAGGGACCGTATTCCTAATTAGATGGAACGGGTTACGACTCTTACCAATAGCCGCAGCTTTCTCCATCTCTTTACACTTTTCGACCCACCACTTCTCGGTTACCGGCACCGAAGGCAACACAACTGCGAGAGTTCAGAAAATAAATGGCAACAAGACCAGGAAAAGGGTAGATAAGGAGTAAGGAGTGGTCACTAACGATGCTGCTAGTAACTAACAGATAAGAGTAATAAAAATAATAGGAATGAGCGGTTTCATTGGGAACAACAATGTCTAGGGTTCGTGGTGGACGAGGACAGTAGACTGCCAAAAAAGAGGACGAAGGCGCAGAGAAAGCACGGGACCTAGGGGGATGCCAGTATTTGTATTGAAGGGGCGGGAGATGGTGCGGTCGAGTTGGGTGGTCATCCAGAAAAATGGATGTTCATATCACAATTTGCAGGGCAGAGCTGAACGTCCGTGGTTATGCTAGTAGATCTCCGTGCCATACACAATCAAAAGCCCTCAATATGTCCAATGGCACCATATAAGCTTCTCCGTGGCTGTCGCTCAAGTCTGGGAAACGGAAACCTGAAAACCACGAGTAAGTAGATGAGATCGGAAAAATAACCGACGACGTCCAAGTGTATTTTCCTGTTTCAGGTGATGGAGTTAGCTAGCAATGGTGCAATCCCTTCCTTTCGAAATCATTGATGTATATGTGGTAGAGAGAGTGACAGCGTTATAATGGTGTGTGTGTGTGGGTGGGTGGGGGGTTGGGTCCAAGAATGGAAAATTCCGTAGATGCTTTCCAAGGGGCTGAGAATACTCTGAAGTTCAGACTTGGACTGAACAGACAACGTAGAAAATAGAGGTCAGCTCAGGGCACACGTTTTGAGGATAATGGGAGATCAAGGCTGTTAAGTGACATCACAACTTGCAGAAGAAGTTCAAATGAAGTACCATTATAAAGCATAACAGTGGTTAGTCACTACAAGACAACCGTAGCGTTAGCATCAAATTTCAAGGGGAAACTAAAGGGATTAGATTAGACGGCGGTACGACGCCTAGAGAACGGATGAACGCCATCAATTGGTGAGCCTCCCCAACGCTGAACAAGTTTGTCCAAACAAGTGCATCACTAACCGGTAGGTGAGATATCCATAATTCATTAGTGATTCCCGCGTTGCATTTTCATAGGCGGCGTTGCACGTGTCTTGTACAGACTACTCCGACGTGCTATAATCCCCTTGGAGAATAACGGTTGAAAGGCAACCAGGCCATGATTTAACTAGCGAACATACAAGCTTTATTCACGGGATTTGATCGTATATAGTTCGAGTGAGACCTTGAAAGTGAGGTATTCAAAAGCCGCTACGATATTTTCCGGAAGCAATAGGGGATGCGACCAAAAGTCATTGGCAGTGAGGNGTTTGTGGCTGTTTCATCTTTCAAAGCACGTTAGCTTTCTTTTCAAGAACAGTACACAAAGAAAGATGATAACCAAAACTACACAAACCCACATCGTAGGGCACAAAACCGAAACCAAGATGGCGCTAAGTGAGCTTGATAAGCTTGGTATTTCCCGGAGGTTCGACTGCATTGTTTGGTCAAACTAGGCCCCAATCAGACAGTGATCGACCCGCATTCTAACTCGGCAGTTAGTGGTGATCACTATCAAACTCTTTTCTGGAATGAAGTAGCAAGCTAACGGCGACACTGGCCTACTTTTGGTGCATGTGGTCGGATCCAGAAGATAAAATCAAGCCCATGGTAAACAAAAACTTACCATCACCACTGTATCGACTCGGATCCGCGTAGGACGAGGTGGTATACACATATTCCGCCGAGGTGGCAGCATTGCTCTGGGTCTGGGCCTGTGTAGCAGTAGCCGAGGCTGTCGCATGTGGGTTGGGAAAATGGTGTTGACTCATGTCCACGTAATTTCCGGTGATGAGTCGACCGTGAACGGAGGGATCGTGTGGAACGGGATCGTTCGAACGTGAACCAGGTCCGTCCTGACATTATTTGTGTGAGAGCAGAGACAGAGGGGTGAGAAGTTACTCGTGAGCGTATTCACACGTGCTCCTGATCGACTTTATGGGCATGGATGCTAACAAGATAAACCCGTGAAGGTACCGAATTCAATGTTACAAGCAGTTAAAATGTACATGTCACGTATACACGGAAAGGCTTCAAAAATGCTGAAATTATTTTGTGAATGCGATAGACTACATCAAAATTTTATTGAATACACAACAATACATTTTTCAGGAAGAGCAAAGGGCCAATCAAACGGCTGCCATTCAACACAATGGGGAAAGTCAGGTAGTGGTAGGATTCGAACACACGTGACGTTACTACCGAACCGAGTATGATCCGATGAAATGGACAGCTGTCCCCAGTGGACTGCGGTTTTCACACGCCGACCCGTTGCTTTGTGGGTCAAGCTTTGGCTAGCCGAAGGTTCTGATTGTGAACTCCTCAAGAAAATTCCCCTACCTTGGAGCGGGCCACCTAGCAGTATCATACCCACAAACAAATCATAGAATATCTTCTATAAAGACTATTCTAATGTGATTTGCTTAGCACAATTTGGATTCAGATGTGTGTGAAATACAAATACTATACATGTGAGTAATGGAGGATTTAATTCAATTTCATAGAGGGAATTCGTCGTGTATAGACCAAATGAAGTGTGAACTGAAAAGCTAGGTAGCATTGTGAAGCTGTTTCGACCTCGTTGGGTCTCATCAGCAGTGCGAATCCATCAACCCAACTGGGGATCGAACCCGGGACCTCATAGGCAGAGACGGAAGCATGCAACCCAATCGACCACTTGGCAGCTGATCAGGCCGTTTTTTCATTCTCCATTTACACGATATAGCACAATTCATCTTTTACAGCTTGTTGTGGGCATCGCGCCTCGCTCATCTCAGAACTAGCCTCCTAGGGTTGTGACTCGGTTGGAAACTCTCACAACTTGACTACTTGTTGCACGTGTGTGTGTGTGAGTAGCATGTTTGCGTTCTACTTATGAGGTCCCGGGTTCGATCCCCAGTTGGGTTGATGGATTCGCACTGCTGATGAGACCCAACGAGGTCGAAACAACTTCACAGTGCTACCTAGTTTCTCAGTTCACGCTTCATTTGTTCTATATGCGACGAATTCCTTCTATGAAATACTATACATCCGTTAATTGCGCGACTAAACATAGGATTGAGAACCCCGTATTCTCGTCTGATGAGAAAAGGCATCATCGTTAAGTAAGTTTACCTATGGTCCAGACCCTGAATCTGGATAAGACATCCGCATGATCATTGGGGATCAAATCGGATTGTGCATCCAATACGGCTCTTGGCGAAAGCCAAAGAAGTGCATGATTGGCCGGTACATACTGGTGACAGCAATTCGGATTACTCGGATCTAAATTTCCTTCCAGTTGAACTTCATACTCTAACCCATGTGATTACTGTGCTTGCTGAACGAACCGAAAAGGTTACATGGTTCCGACTTGAGAAGAAGGCTGTAGAAGAGGGACTCACCTGACCGGTTGCTGGTGGTCGACTGCCGATTGTGATACTGGTCTGTGATGGGTGGGAGCTCATTGATGCAGCCGGGGCGGATATTTGAGATTGCTGCTGATGTATCGGTTGTGGTTGTGATTGTGTCTGTTGTTGTTGCTGTTGCGTGGCTTGCTGTCGATGCAAAGCTGCCAGATCATCAAGGGCAGACTTGACTGCGACAGCGAATGCCTCTGCCTCCTCGGGCAAGGTGAAATTGAGACCATAGACCCGTTGTTTGCTGTCACGCCATTGATGAAAAGTGGGTCGGGCTTGATGGTACTTCAAACCACGGACAATAGCACAATTGATTACCACCTGCGAGTGAGAACCGGGGGAGATCAGGGGGAATAAGCAGATAGATACAGTGACTGGATATCAGACGACAAAGCAGGGAAGGAAAATAAGAAACAACAAAGCTGATAAACCTAATCAGATTAACTTCAAACTTGCGTTTAATATCCTATCGGCCAGATCGATGGGACATGGCGTTAACCGGTGTAAGTCAATCGCCAAAAGGTCATGTTCCTATAGATATGAACGCGCAATGCGCGAATATTTATCACAATTTCGAACGCGATAACGCCAATGGAGAGAGTCAATCATGTGTATGTGAGCGAATGTTGCCCTCTGGGCACGGCCAGAAGACCAACTGCTTTGCCTTTTAAACGCTCCTGAACAGGGCATGTGATTGTGTCCTATGTTCAGCATCGGCACGGAAAAAATACCTACACCAATCGATTAGTGAAACCACCCCGAATTGGCTACGAAGACCAACATGTGACAGGTGATTTATTGCGTAAGGCAGAGTATTACATGCGCCGGAAAAACTGTCAAATACTCCAAATGACAAACTCGATGAAAAAATGATTACAGCAGGCAATGTTTAGTGAGAGCAAAAGAATCACACCGGCGACTGAGAGGATAGCTAAGTGGACAAAAAACGTAAAACACTGATTCATAAGCCGAGTCACAACCCTCGAAAATGGACGGAGACAACTAACCAAAATACTTAAAGTAGGCTCTATTGGCGTACACCGATTTGAGACACTTGGCGTCACCGCGACATACAATCGGCCGTTAACTGTTCTGTTTAAGTCTCAGCTGTCCGGCTGATACGGTTATTTGATGCAGAGAAAAGTCGCTACGAAAGGAAGATAAACGCAGTCCACTCCTGTTCCCACACCGTCGTTTACGTCGCATTGCGCGAGTCTAACAGGACCAAAGGACAAGCAATGCTCAGGCTAGCCGAAGATTACGAGGTAATCGTCATCATGAATAGACACCAATGCTTGACCAGGATAAATTATGGTTTACAACGTATACATTAAGTGTAGTTATCGTTTTGTATTTTTCTGGAGCACGCGAGTTCAACAAACAAGTCGTGCAGCATTCACTATACTGACCTCGATTAACGCACTGCGCTCTTCAGACCAAAACTCATCCTCCGCGGTGTCGGGATGGCAACAAGTGTAAGGGATGAGCGCTCGATTCTTGACTAGATTCCATCTATGAGCTGTGGTTCAGAGCGGAGCAACAGTAACAGAACGAAGCGTCAGTGATTGTGTCCGTACATGCACCAACTGAGTACAAAGTCATTTGTAAAAATGCCCTCCGTAGGTTGCCTCAAATTGTCAACTCAATGGAGGTTGTAGCAGCAGCTACCGGGACCTATACGCCAAAATGGAATCCCTGGACTAATCAGAAAGATTTGTTGGCGGCCCATATGCAAACGCAGACAACAAGGGGGACAATGAAGATTGCCTACTTCAACTTTGAATAGATCACGGATTGTTCCTATCGAGCACCAACATCTCCCACAAGAAATGATAACGCCTTATGCGGAAACTCTTCTCAGCGATAAACTTTAATCGATCATGTTAGCACTAAATATCGTAAGCGAGGACCCATTCAAGACTGGCACTCTCATTGGTCGACGCCGTTGAACACGACCATCCATAGAATTTTGTCCACGTCTGATAAACAACCGAAACGGATATTGACAGTACAATGTAACTGACAGTTGTAAATCTTCTCACACTTCACAATTTCGACTTAAGACTTCAATCTGCCAAACAACTATTTGAACAATCAACCTTGCCTTAGATGTTCATTCAGTGAACTCCGGTGGCAGTCGCTTTACAGGCTACCTGGTACATGTCGTATGCCTCTGTAAGTTGGATGGGTGANGAGCTTGCGCTGTACAAAAGCATAGGCGGCATCCATGCATGGGTTCGAAATCCACCGAGGCCACTGAACTCTTCACAATTTCAACATAAGACTTCAATCTGCCAAACAACCATTTGAACAGTTGCGAATTCACCTTCGAAGTGGAGCCCGATCATCACTTCAGTTCAACCACCCGCCAAAGGACTCAGAGCACACTGAAAACCAATTAAGAAAGCCATCCAAAAGAAAGATTCTGGGACACGATCTAAGCAAAAACGATGGATCGATGTAATCGAAGGGTCAGAGACACTGTAACGTAGCTGCGTGTTACAGGGATACTCATGAATTTAGTTAATTTTTATGCAATCTTAGTCTACCTGAATCATCTACCTTCCTTACTTTGATGCATTATAATTATTCCTCGTTCATTTGAACGGGAGATAACTCAAACGACGCATGGTTAATGGTTTTATAAATTGAACGTAAGCTGAAATACTGTGTCTTGCCATCTTTAGCCAACGACAATGACCTGCTCTAGGGTTCTAACTGGGAATACAGGAGGCATCAATCAAAGCCAATGCCGGAGCTAAATTCTTCACAGTCTTACCATAAATCATACAGTAGCCACCGAGTTGCTGCTCACGGCCTTGCTCAGCGAGTAAAACAAAGGCATGGGCAAACCATGTTCCAGTATTAAAAAGTGGTGCGGAGCGATTATCTTAGTCAGACAGGAGCTATCGGTACCCGAGGAACGACGACAAACGTCTCCAGAGCTCACTCATTGATCACACCAAACATGAGAAAGGCTTCGCATGCATCGGTGGTCATTACTCAGTTTATCAGACAGCAGCATCATAACCCATAACTGGCTGAATAAATCGTAAGGTGTTGAACAAGGACAGAGATTTACACCCGCAGTAGCGCAAAGTCGTGTTTAGTGAGTCCAAGGTATTTGTGGTGCCGAAGTCTGGCGCCTGCAACGAACAGATGACTGGTTTAATCCACAGGAAGGGGACGGATGAGTCACTCAATTGCTTTATGGTTTCATCGCAGCACCTCAGAGTTGATCTCAATGACCGGAAAGACAAGCACAAAGCTTGCCAACATTGGGCTTTGAATTAACTGGATTAAACCAACGTGAAAAATTTGTGAGGCGATCTATGATGTATGAAACGGCACAATGAATAAGTGCCGACGTTAGTATTCTCTTGTACTAGACCGGCTAATAAGACGGTGCATAAGTATCTACTGATCGGAGTCCAACCCAGTACTCGAAATGTACAGTTCATGCAAGTGTGGAAACACCATATATCGATATTGAGTGTTTAGAATCAAGATCAGGGGAGGTTGTTGCCCTATCTGATCGAGCGAATGCACATTGAGCTCAGACCAGTGGAAAGCAAACCTTGATGGAAACGTACAACTGATTGTCCTCCTCAGAACTGGGTCAGGTGTCCTCCACGGCACTTTTTTCTCTCCTCTAATTGCCTTACTCCGTATGAGGAGAAATTCTCTATTCTCACCCCTCCCCTCTTAGTTGGGACTGATAAATATGCTGGAGATATTTGGTACCGGATACTCTACATTTGCAATGACAGCAGATAGCAAGAGCTTCAGTTCATTCATTATGTAGACTACATTATATGAAAAATATACCTAGTATTTGCTTGTTACTACGACGCCCAAATACGTGCTGCCCAAAGAATGAGGAATTCAAAGTCGCAATACAAATATATGCTTGACAGATAGAGGAACATAGTTGTGAAGAAAACGAACGAGCAAATAGTGCATGCGTGAGCAACGGCAAGATGGCCGAAAATCGCGTACTTACCTCACGGTCCTGTAGACGCCAGCCAACGATGCGATAGGTATTTGCAGTCGGATTGTGGTACAGCTGGACCTTGGAAACTCCATGACCAGAACCGCTGGGTATCCATGTGCTGGAGTCTGAATCATAGAGCATCACATTGGCCTTTGCGGTGGCCACTGGGTTCTCTCTGTGATAGGTGTACGATAAACACATGTGGAACCAAGTGAAAATGATGGTGACTAGCACGTTTTGAAACTATTGACCAAGTTGTTCCCATCATCTGGTCTTGCTTACAAATAAGGAAAATTACAGTCTGACGAAGATGACAAAAAATAACAGCCCGTGACAAAGATTCACATCAAGTGTGTCGCGATGATGCGCAAACCGAGCATAAAAGTAGCGGATAAATACTTCAAGCAACCCGGCGAAAATAATTTTGGCAGATATGAAAACGATGAGAAATATGTGATGAAAAGTAAGATACAATCCTAAATATTCTATAAGGCGTCAATTCGCTTCGAAGTACGTAAAATTTTTCGCCAATGGACGAGATCATATGCCTCGAGGAACTTTAATCCGATAGTCTGTACTTCATTGTGTTTTATTCTTAAATAAATAGCTTCAGATTTAAGAAAAACTGACTTTTAGTCCTTATGATTTAACAGTAGGACTGGACATTCAAAGGAATAGAATAAATCGAGCATCATTCTCTCTACTATCGTCCGGATGCTTAAGACATTGGTGAAAGAATCATTTCCTCCCTTCACCAAATCAAACCACATTGACCGATTCGCGTGAATGCTCAGCCATCTACACAAGCAGGATATCGGGGCAGTTACGACACCGAAGGGCCGAACATATGCCGGTGTGGCCTTGGAAAGCGATGGATGACCAGTTTGAAACCGTTATGTCATCGTCTGGGCAGCAAAGACTCAGATTCTCAATTACGTGACACTTATTTCAACATAAACATTGATTCAATCCAGACAACGCATTTCAGATCACGTACATCATAATGCAAAATTGCTGAAATTTGCCGAGGCTCTAGCCATTCACAATCATAAACCCGATCTATGCACACAACATGAATGGTTAGTCACACTATCAATGCCTTGGTGACTGGTCCTCTGATTTTTTGTACTGTGTAGCGTTGTTTTTACCAGTCTTGTCTTTGTCTTGCGGTTGTCATCTTAATGCCCGTAAATTGTATTATGTATATGTACAGATGTGGCGAAACGAGCATACAAACCCACATTTTTCGTTTCTCTATTCAAATTTGCAAAGGAAAAACGGTGTTTCTAGAAGATAGTATGGATTACAGAAAAGAGTTAACTTCAACGAGAATGGAACGGGCAATGACAACTCTTATTCTGATTTACGTTTACTTTCAGTTTTTTACAACCATTAACCATGCGTTTTTATGCACCGTTTTTGGTTGCTGTATTTTGGCTGCCCATTTGGGTAGAAGAGCGGAATGAAGATTGGAATGTTGAGAGGAAATTCAAGGGGAAGATAGAGGATTCATACGGACTGCGGTTGTAAGAATATTGAATAGATGCGTGAGAGCCAGTTTGTGATATCCAGAAATATCACACAACTTCTCCAACCACCGGTTTTAATTTATACAACCACTAATCATGCACCTTTGCGCGCCGTTTTTGGTTGCTATCCTTGGGCTGCTCATTTAGATGAACAGTAGGAGAAAGACAAGAGGATTGAAAGTACATTCGAAGAGAAAATGGGGAATTTCAGTGGAATAATGTTGGAAAGAAATTGAGAAGATGCACGAACATCATTGTTTACGACACTCAGCCATATCAATCAGTGTCTCTAACCACCGGTTACGATCAAACCGAGGTCTCCATCCAAGGAGCGTAACGGGGTTTGTGACCGAGTCTCTTGGTTAGGGTTTTCATACCCCCTTGCCAGGTCTTAATTTGACCACCCTTGGTGGCCACTGCTACAACCAAGGTGTGTGGTTCGTACGCCTCTTAGTTTTTTTTAATCATGGTTTTTAGTTGACCCCTCTAGGTAAACTGCCAATAGTTCACCAACCCGGTCACAGCCCTTGATATTGGCTTTTTGTCCTCTCACTTTGGTGGGAAAACACCTCCGCCATGGGAAGGCAGTGAGTAGGGCTTCCTCATCAGGGGCTATTCGAGACGCTTGATCTCATAGGAGCATTTCGTGAGGTGCGAGGAAATGGTGACTAGTAACAACCCGAGACACTCAGCTCGACTATACTTAATGGATTAGTTGTCCAACACTCTATTCCAAACTTTAGGGAGATATAGGCATAGTAAAGTGGCACTGGAATGACCATAGCACGGGCTGCAACCGGCGCGATTGACTGATATTTCAATTATAACAAGAAGAGAAGTCGAGATGATTGTATTAGCGTCATGGCAAGTTGATGTTTTGAGACAAATGTTTGTGTATCACAATTGATAGGCATTTAGTAATTCGCTATTTTCAAAATATGATTACGTAACGTCAATTCGAATAAATCCGTCAGGTTAATCGAAGGACCCGTTGCCATCAAATGCTTCGCAATTGAAAAGGTTGCGCTTTTGATTTCGATTGTATCATCGAATGAACAATCCATTCTGACGTGCGCTGACACTCATTTCGCCAAACAACGATCAGTTCTGACATTTTTTCGATCCACCTGCATACACTGAAACAACTAATCTGAAACCTGAAACCTATCATGGTGCTAAGCTAGTCTTGTCCCCATACACTCAGAAATCGTCAGATTATAAAAGCTTCAATTTAAGACTTCCTTTCTTACCTACTGCAGATACTACTGTTGTAATTCCAGAAGACCGGTGCTGCTTCGAGGAGAATTGTTTAATACGAACCAGAGCTAGGGTATGGATGGATAATTTGGCATACATATAAAATGATATCTTATCTTGAACATGTTAACGCAATTCCCGGCAGCACACAGGATAATGAATGAAACAAGCTGTAGTTCTCATTTTGAACCCTAAGAGGTCATGTTCATTGTTGATTGTTAAAAGAAACCATCAACCGCATTATTTTGTATACTAATCACAACTATGAGTAACGAAAAATTGCGCATCGACTGTTAGCTCGCAACGACGTTGCAAAACCAAGATTTTAACTTGGGACTTGAAAAATTCCCGTCTTATGGCTTCAGAGATACTGACGCACCGGCACAGTGTTTTGAATTCGCGAGCGAAGGGGGTCATACCAAATGTAATTTTCGATTTTGCAATATTTTTCATAATTCGATTAAGCTTTGGTTCCTGTAATTAATTAAAACCATCAAACAACTCACTGATTTAAGACAGAAATGTAAACAAATGCATGTGGACTGGTTTGATGCCTTTGGGTGATAAGTAGAAAGCACCAGGACAAAATTGTGTATGACAGGGGATGCGTTCAGGTGCAGTTTTTTTAACCTGTCACTGATACGCGATGTAAGTGGCAGATTGAGAGTGTATGCAGAATAAATGAAGTTCAAAATACGCTGATCGATTTAGATGAATCAACAGATATATGCAAAGGTTTAGTATACTTTTTTCAAATAAGTTAGGATATCTGTATAAAATACGCTATGTGAAAACACAAATAAGATCAGCGCTGGCGGTTCAACTAATTACCATCTTCGTACTGCAAAATATAGTGAAGCGAACTTCAATGTTTGCTGTCAAGATCATAACACATATACACGAATACCACAAATACGAATGCCTGAGATGCACAGGGAATGGACCTGCTTTGAGGAAAGAAAGGTGAACCTATATGGTTCACACAAGGCACACAGATAAACTGTATATGCACCACTTTTCAAGCATTTGACCTAACAAGAAGTGACAAGAAAGCCACTACTGATGGCTCATTGTTCATAAGGGTTTCCAACTAACCGACGGAGTAGTTTAGACCCAACCTGGAAGACGGGAGATACCTAATCCATCAAAACGCTCTGTACACTTTGTAATTCCTCGTTTCCAAGTCACCTGTTGAACTCCATGTAATTTTCTCCGGCAGTTTTCATGACCAAATTTTTACATTGCGTTCTCCAGTTACTCCGGTCACGTGGTCTACCAACAACCGCAGTCCCTTGACCAAAAAGAGCCTTCGATCCAGTTGACCGTGAAGCCCTAATCGG
>UZAN01053181.1:0-13259 GCA_900618425.1 Echinostoma caproni
CTCTTCTGTCAGGTATCTTGCCTGCTGAATGTCTTTAAACTTAAGCCAGGCTCTCCCTAGCTTTTCTATCTTCACTCTTGCTTCCCTCACATCTTGTCCTCGACGAATCTCTTTTGACGCTTCAGAGCCAAATCGGAATCACCATTTTCATTTCAGTTTAGGTTTAGGAACCCCTTTTGAGCATTTCCGCTCAAATGGTGTCGGTGCTACTTGGACTANTTTCTTCACTTGAAGTATCCTGCCTCTCCCTATCATTTTACTACAACCTGCTAGGTGTGCACTTATTTTTAGTATTGTTCCGTCGCATTCTCCGTCTCCCCCTCTTCCTGCCCTCTTCAGCTGGGTACTACCCCAAACTGCTGCATATCGCCTCTTTGTGTCCAGATTCGGTTTTCTTGGGCCTGCCGAAGGCTTGGGGTCCTCACCCACAATGGACAATTTGGCTCCGGCAATGGTTGTTGGGCACGGCTGTTTCCACCGTTTTGACTACTACAGGTTGAGGATCACACTCCCTGCCTCACCTACATGGTGTCTTAAGGTTAAGTGTCTAGCGTGTAGTCAGTCCCACATCAAAGCGACCAACGCCTAATTAATCTAAATAATCCAACTCACTGCTTGATCGATTGGAGCCCCGAACCCAATGAACCTGTCTCCAGGAGCGAGTTGCATTGCAGCACAGAGTAAAACATGTTCATTTACTGACGTATTATTCTGCCTGTATTCCTTCCTTTCTATTCCTGTCCTAATGCCTCCACCATCAGGCAGCATTTGTTCCACAGACCTCCTCTCCCTATTTCCCGCACTGTTGCCGTCCGTCCAATCCTTCCGAGACCAGTTTTACCATTACTTCCAGTTCTAGTGGCATGTCTTTTGAATGCATTCTCCATCTTCCATAAATTCGTCGGTGACCTTGTTCGGTTTGTGTTTCTTTCACACTGTCTTTTCGTTCTGATCCCCACCATTTTTATTTCTACCTATGTACTTACATTGTTATTGTACATATACTTGCTTTGACCATTTGATCATGCCTTGTGCATGTCTCACGGGCTTCGTGAAATACACCATTATTATTATTATTATTATCATTATTATTATAGATTGAATTACTGTCTTTGCAGTTATTTCCAAGGACGACATACACGTACCGAAAAACAGTGTTCCCGGGTTCTCAGTCTGGGATGCTGCCTCTACCATATCATGGAGTGGCCGCGCAGTGCTGATGGACAGACCATCGTGAACAGATGCATGGTATAGTGTCCTTGAATATTGAGCGTGTCACTCAGGTGGATCCGGTCACCCTTTGCTCTCCTATACTGCATGTCATACTAGTTGAGCGAACGGAGCCTGTCTTTCTAGGGTTTGTGTGACAAGTCCTGTACTCGTTTCGTGCGTATCCTCTGTGCACGATTAATGGCGTTGGTATCCCTCCTAATCAGCAGTGAACATGCCCTGGATGTTGATCTCTAAATATAGCCTGATGAGAGTTGCGAAAATCCTAGTGAATTACTCCGGTGTGAACTTCCCCGCAAGTCGACCGAGTTGGTTCAGTCTGAACATTGCTCTCAGGCCAGTGTTACAGTTAGTTTGCTGGGACAGATCATCAGTAGTAATTGTGCCCAGGTCCCTTTCGTGCCTGACACTCTGCAATGCTCTACTTTCCAAAGAGTAGTCGTTTGTACGATTTCATACAATGTGCATAACATTGCATTTGTCACAGTTAAAGGGCAACCCATTTGCGACCGAAGGGGTAGAAAGCCTGTCTAGGTCCTCTTACAGAGTAAACTTCCCTAACGGGCCCCGAACTCCCCGGCAGATCTTAACTTCATCTGCATACGTCAGTAGATTTGATTGTATGCCTACAGGGAGATCGTTCACAAATATTGTGAACTTAAGATAGAGTCCCGAGATACCCCACAGGATGTTCCAGATCTATCTGAGAGATCACCGTTTACTCAAACCTCAAAGGTTTGATCACACAGACAGTCTGAGACCCAAGCTATTAGGGTTTCGGGGAATTCCAGGTTCGCCAACTTTTCAACTGGCAGAGAGTGACAAACTCTGTCAAAGGCCTTGGAAAAATCTAGCAGGACAACCTACAGTTGTACCCCCCTATCCGCAGCTTATGTATACCACTCGATGATTGCAAGGAGGTTGGTTTGACAGGATCGCCACCCACGAAACCCATGCTGTGCATCGTGCAAGCAACGATTTCGCTCCACAAACTCACTGATTTTGTCGTCAATGAGACCCTCCATTACCTTTGAGACCACCGAGATCAAGGCTACCGGACGGTACTTGTTTGGTAAGGATCGATCCCCTGACTTGAATATAGGAGAGGCTGCCCATGTCTTTCACTTGTCCGGGACTACGCCCACTCTGATGCAGTGGTTGAACAGTCTGCTTAGGGCTGATGCCAACTGCTCCGTGAACTGCTGCAGTAGAATGAGTGACCTATAGGCTGCGAGACATACCAGTTTTAGTCCAATCTGCGCCTGGGCAAATGACACAGGTTCCGTGTTGGGTCTTCTGCCAGAAGACCGCTTCCGTCTGTTCGACTGATAAGTTTTCGGCTGAAAACCGTTGAGTAATATTCACCCAGGGTATTAGTTGCAGCCTTAATGCTATCCGTAAGAGATCCATCGGCACAACGGATATCTGTGATCCCGGGTTTCGTCTTGTTTTCCATGGAGATGTCCCTAAAGAAACTCCTCGGGTCCTCAATAACCTGTTTTAGGAACTGACTCTTTTACTCGCTAGTGTCTTGCTGTTTTCGCCGATTATATTGATTACGTAGTTTAACATACACCTCGTAGCCACGGGAGCTCTGGGATCACTGGTATTGGTTCTATGCATGTTTTTTCCGTGCCAAAGTCTTAATCTCACGAAATTCGCTTCAATGATCGTTGACGTGACAAGGGTTAGGGGGCCATGGCGCAGATTCCGGGAAGGCTCACATTTAGGGAATGTCTGCCTTGCGTAGGTTCTAGCGAGTGAACCTTATCAACCGTATCAGTTTCGTGGTGTGTATGAATTTGAGTAGTATGAAACTATGGTCCCCAAGTCCGAGTGATGTACCAATCTCAAGCCGGTCGACCATATAAGGTTCGTTGGTAAGGACGCAATCTAGCTCTCAGTGTCTTGAGTTACCTCTCCACAGGGTTGCTTGCAGGACATGCTCGTACCATCCTAGGTCTATCACCGTGTCGAAGAAGACGGAGGTTATGGACCCAGGTCCTGCATAACAGTTCAACGTACCAAAGCAAATCTCCAGTGAATTGAAATCACTCATTATCTGAACTTGGTTTTAGTTCCATCTACTGACTTGCTTTAGTGCGTCTATGATGACAGAGTTCGTCAATTGTGAGCGATTTGATGGCTTATAGAGAACGCCTACGAGGTATTGCCTTTGCCGTTTTAGTTTTGTGGTCACCCAGGTGCTTTCCGGTACCCTTTCTAGTATAGGATCCGTGATCCTCACAGACCTTAGGTTCCTGCTGATATAAAGGGCACACCCTCCACCTATGCCCTCTGTTTTTTACTGTCACATGAGTTCTAGCTCGGGAATTTCCAGTTCGATATCCGATACCCCCGAGTGATCCCAGGTCTCTTTTATACCGATCAGTGGTAGCCGGTGTTGGCTGACTTTGAGACAAAACTCCCAGAGGTTGTTTAAAAGGCTTTGGCTGTTGATGTTCGTACAGCCCAATGACTCGGCTAACATCGTGTTGCTTATAAGGGACAGATTGTCTGTAGATAAGTCTGAAATGCTGCTCGCCGTTTCCGGATTTTGTCTTGACATGCATGACTGTATAAGGGTTCCCAACTGGGAGCTATCTGCGTAATGTGCACTAATCTGGTTTAGACTGCCAGCTCTGTTTGACCTGACAATGTCGAGTTTTTTCCATGGTTCAGTTTAAAGTTTGCAGTTCGGTTTGCACAGAACAGAAAATGGCCACGTGAAATCCAGCGTTCAGAATTCATTCGGTGGTATGCGGTATGGCACCCACCACTGCGAAAAGTGTTCCATAACCTCCTGGCTGGAAAAAGGAATAAAATAGAAAGATATCTCATCTCACATCCAAGGCAAGAGATTGTTATACGTGAGCGTTCATCTTCCAGAATACATCTCAGTAAATGATAGGACAAAACAAAAATCATGCAACCTGAGTGTCCCGCTTTTCTCCTCTAGTTTTTTTTAGTCGGTAGATGAATGACCAGACCGCTACTTCAGGAACAATTTCAGACCACGTTCGTCCAGGGCTGTCTTGAATGCTAGCACGGTCTGCAGTTCTGTCAGCTCCACAGGTGGTTTGTTCCATATGTTCACTATCCTGTTCCTGAAGAAGTGTGACCGAGCGATCAATCGAGACCGGGTCTTGGCTAGCTTTGTTTCGTGTCCCTTTGTTCGGGAATCTACCCCCCCTGAAACATGGTTTCGGATCTAACACTAGACAAAGCTTTCATTATCTTAAATGTTTCTATCTTATCTCCCATGAGGCTTTTCTTTTCGGAAGAGAATAGTTTCAGGTCCTGAAGCTTTGGATTATAGCCTTTGCCCTCTTGATCTTCAATCATTCTCAGTGCCAGCCGTTTTACGCGCTCGAAACAGGAGGCATCCTTTTTGAAGAAAGGTGACCATGCCTGGACGGAATACTCTAAGTGGAACCTGACTATAGCCTTGTACAAAGGTATGGATACCTCAGATTTACGGTACGACAACGTTGACCTTAGTCTAAGCAACTCACTCCTAGCTTTCTGTGCCGCTCTGGCACACTGCTCCAACCAGCTATGATCAGCTGGTACCAAAGTTCCTAGGTCTTTTATATTTTTCGCCGCCTCCAACGTGAAGATTCCTAATTCGTGTCCAACAGTTATACTCTCTACGGCCCGTAACATTAGGTGGCTTTTGCAAGCATTTAGTGGCAAGTCTTACTTAACGGCCCAGCTTAGGATCGCATTAATATCTCTGACCAGATTCTCTCCCCCTTTGACTTTACGACCTTCACATCTTCCGCGAAGAAAAAGCTAGGTAACTGGAGCGTTACAGTTAGGTCATTTATAAACAGTAAAAAAAGATGAGTCCTAATACAGATCCCTGAGGTACCCCACTAATGATGTTCCTCAGATTGAAATTGGAATTACCTACTCTTACGTATAACGATCTCCCACTGAGAGGTCAGATATCCAGCTGTTTATCTGCCTCTTTATACCGACCGCTTTCAACTTAATCAAAAGTAGGCGATGATTCACGGAGTCCAATGTCTTACTGAAGTCGAGGTAGCCGACCTCTACGCTTTTGCTTTCATTTGACCTGCGAGTTACTTCATTTAAGAAGCACAAGAGATTTTTGAGACACGACCTGTGTTTAAGGAATCCATGCTGAGCAGGGCACAACATCGAATAATCCACTAATTGCTTAAAGATACGCGCCCTGATGATCCTTTCCAGCACCTCACAAACAAGGCTAGTCATGCAAACTGGTCTATATTTTCTTACATCTGACCTGCTCTGATCGGGTACACAGTTTATTCCGATTCAGTTCTGTTCAGTTCAGATTGCACAAGACGAATATGGCTCTCGTCAATTGAGCGTTGAGTTCACTGTGTTGTCGATAGATGGGAGTGGATTCCAACACTGCGTACAGATGATTTGGTATTTGTGATCCTCGCAATTTATCCCTGTTTATAGAGAGCTGTTAGTCCGTTTTCACAGAAAAGGAGAAATCCACGGCCAATTGAGCGTCCAGAGTTCCTTTGGAAGTAAGCCGCCTGTTGGCCCCTACCACTGTGAGTGTTCTATATTGTAGTTGTTTATGTTTTCTTCTTTTCTCAGTCGTCTCTGCCTCTACAAGGTAAAAATTAGAAAAAATATCTTCTCCTCCTGTTCAGCCGTGAGATCTCACGTTTGGAAGCGGTCCCCTGCTGGGATGGTAAGTAAACGAAAGAACCTAGGCTTCTCTATACTTGTGACACATTCTGATGTAGCGGTTGTGCTCACATTGTCTACTCACACACAGTGCACTTCCCGAATCTCAATCCTGGAAAAGTTGAACCAACTCCACTAAGTGAATACTTGGTAAAAGTAAGATCTCAAATGGCATCCTGACTTAACCTCTCGTCATACAAAGTACACTTCTCGAGTTTGTCTCGTCACATTGTAGTTGAATCCTGTTGTGTTGAACCCTCTGATTCGCTTGATCTCTTTATCTTTTCTTTGTGCACACTTTTTAATTTTAAATATATATATATATACTCTGGGGCACTCACGTTGTCCGCATATGCTTTCGTAACATGCTGTTCCCCTCTTCCCTTCTCAGCTGGGTATTAATCCAAACTTCCGAGTTGCGCCTTTTTCTTTCAGATTCGGTTGTCTTGGGCCTGCCGAAGGCTTGGGGTCTACACCCACAATGGACAATTTGGCTCCCGCAAGGGTTATTGGGCGCGGCTGTCTCCACCGTTTTAGCTACATGCGTCCGCATTCCGGACTAGGTTGAGGATCAAACCCCTGCCTCACCTTCAGGGTGTTTTCAAAATTAGGTGTCTAGCGTGTAGTCAGTCCCACATCGAAGCGACCAAAGGCTCAATAATATAAATAAAAACCATTCAGTCCGTTAACGGTGAAGCCCCGAAGTTCATTGCTCTACGAACACAGAAGTTCTTCCAACTGTATCGACATATAAAAAGTTTAATTATAAACCATCTGTTCTTGAATTACTATACTCTCCTCCAGCTTGATTGTAGCTCTGCTTCTGAAATTATGAATCTTCCTTCTTTGATACTCTCTCTCTCTGTCCTTGAAACCTTTATACGAGCATTTTCTCCCTTGCGGATCTTCCAACTCCCGATTTTCTGTCTTGCCAATACTTTTCATAAGATAAACGTTCTCAATGACGCGCATTACATAACAGATCACCCCAATACTCCATTTTATGACCTTGTCTGCGTTGTGTTTTATTTTCAATGCAAGGCCCATTTACGATATTCTACTTACCTGTTTAAAAATTACGTTCCTACACTTTTTGTACTTTTACTTTTTGGTCTCCACAGTTCACTTTTTACATTGTTGTACATATTGATCATGCGCACAAGCATGCTTCGCGGGCTTCGCAAAATATACCGTTATTATCATTATTATTTAACAGTGAATCCAGAACTATTCCTACTCGTCTCCGTAGGGGTATGCTGAAAGAGAGGAAAAGAAGCAAGAATGTCTCCACATCTCATTGGTTAGAGACTCTTAGGTCCACAGGCGTTCCTATGAACATAGCAAATGGGACAGGACAGTCAGTTTGAGAACAAATTTTACAATCAAGCCCGAGTTTACTCTACTCCACAAAATTCCGGCTAAGGTGGAGTTTGTTCTGAATGTTCTCACTTTAAATACTAAATATCAACTTCAGAGGACGCTTCTGACCAACATGCGTTCAGAGCCACCTTAAAGTCATATAAATTGGCGCAGTCGACCTCTTCGGCGGGTAAACTGTTCCACATAGAAATGATCCTTTGTGCTCAGAAATCGACCTGTAGTTCTAACCTGGCGTAACGTTATTGAAGTTTAGAGCCGTGACCTCTCGTGTTTTGAGCACGAGAAATCGTAAACAAGTTATCCAGGTATCTATCAAATTTCCTCTTACTCGGTTAGGCTCCAGCGAGAAGAGATTAAGATCTCTTAATCGCTGCTCATAGATTTGCCCCATTTGCCCAGTCACCATGAGGGCAGCTAGGCGTTGAATTATTTCTAAACATGTTACATTCCTCTTGTAATACGGCGCCTATGCCTGCACACCATGTGCGGCTTATACAGTGGGACGAAAACCTCAGGCCCTCTGCATGTCACTGTGGCACAGCCTGAACAGCTGCTCCCTAACCTGATTGGCAGCCTTGGAGCACTGAGTTGTGGGTTTAAAGTCTTGGGTTATAAGAACCCCTGGATCTTTCATCTGCCCAACCTGCTGCATAGGAATTCCATTTAACGAGTATACCCCAGCCGCCGTTGCTAAGGGCAGGCAATTACTTGGATCCAAAGGTAGGTCCCACTGAATCGACTATCGATGGACTACGTCTAGGTCCCTTTGCAGGTTTAACTCTGTCATTTTGACGTCATCAGCAAACATGAAACACGGAGTTTGGAGATCTATTGCCAGATCTTTGATGAATATGGGGAAAAGTAAGGGGTCTGGGATTGAGCCTTGGGGAACCCTACTTGTAGCCTTCTCATGGTTATAAATGTAGTCACCTACCTCAACTCTAAAGTTGCGATTGCTTAAAAAGGCTACAATCCAATCCCTTGATCTACCTGTTATGCATAGGCTCCAACAATCGAATACTGATGGAGTCAAATGCTTTACAAAAGTCTAAGCAGCAAACTTCTACATTCTTCTCCTCATCCAAACGCTGAATGACTTCATCTAGGAGTACCAGCAGATTTATAAGACATGATTTTCGTTGCACAAAGCCATGTTGAGCCGGTGTCAGGAGTTAATTGGTAGTCAGATATAGGCAAATCTGCCTTATGATCAATCGTTCCAAGCACTTCTGCAGCGCTAACGTTAGGCAAGCGGGGTTATAGTTTTCTGCTTTGTGTTTCCGTCCAGCCTTTTGCAGTGCTACTACGAAGGTTGTACGCCAGTCTTGGGGTAGAGTAGCAGTTTTTGATGATTACCTAAAATGTACAGTCAGCGGTCCGGCTAGCACCCCGGCCAGCGAATTCCCTATGGTTGACTAGATTTCATCAGGACCTACTGACTTGTTCTTGTTCCGCGTCTGGAGTTCTCAATGTATATCTGTTTCACTGATGACAATTTTGGCAAACTCTGACGTATTATTTGTTCTTGTTAAACCCGAATTATCGAAGCTGACAAATGACCTTTGAACTCTTTTCAAGTATTTGAGTAGAGTTTCGCTTTATCGTGGTTATACGTATCTATGCTCCTGTCGGGCACACCTATTGCTCCTACATTCATGTGTGCGTGTGTTGGCTTGCACGTAAGCATATAACCATTTACGGTTCTTTTTGACACCTCGAGCTAAACTAGACGCAAAGCCACATTTGGCACGCCTTTGGAGATCATGGCATCTGTTGCGCGCCCGTTTGTATTTGTTCCAGGATTGGTGAGTTCCATAGGGCTTAGAGCGGTCCCGGAATTTTCGGACATCTTTCAGCACCCTCTCTGATCCGCGTTTTCACAATATAGTTCCTTCCCTCGTTTTTCCTTCAGTAGCCTGAACCTTTCTGTAATGCTAGTTAAGCCCGCTACAAGTAAGTTCCATCTATTCAGGTCGAGAAGCGTTCCAGTTTGACCAACAAGGTTGACGTGTCAACGCGTTTCTATTAACTCTGCGGGTGCAAGCGGAGCGAGCAGTTTTTTCTCGACTTTTGACGCAGCGATCAAAAATGCTTGACTCTGGAGTGAATTGGGTATTTTCCCTAGTGATCTTAAGCCTCAGGAGGAATGGTCGGCTGAATTGCAGACAAACCTGACGTACTGCAATTGGCAAAAGCTGGCCTCTTCGTGCACTGGCGTCAGCCGAGTAGAAACGAAGGTGTTAAACTCAGTATTAATGATGTTAATATAGTGTACTAAAATGGCAAAGTCGGGCGAGAACTTGAGCCGTTCTTCAAATATCACGAAACACTGTAGTAGTTGCTTCATTATGCGCAGAGCTAACACTGCCGCGGTTGGTTTAATGTGAACTGGAATTGTCGATGTGCGGAAATCTTCCGTGTAAAACCCAGACAAAAGAACTTCGACTCAGGTTTGTGAAATTCAAGTTTCATTCTTCCTCTTCAGATAAGCAGAAACATTTGACATCTCATCTCTTTTGAATATTTATACATCAATCCTGTTACTTGACTTCGTTTGTTCTTCTTTCACCTGGACCCTATTTGGTCTAGCGTTACCTAACCGCTCACATTTGACTCGATCGAAAGCAGCGTGACGGTGAGCGTACTATTCTTATCCAGACTCATTTTCTTCCGCTCAGGTTCCTTGAATTACGCTCACAATGAAAATTGGCTCTTGTTTTCAAGTTGTCCTGAGATCACCTTTGATACGTGTACATATTTTATTTGCTCATTTGCTTATTTATTAATTCAGTACCGTAGAATTTTAACGTTTTGGGATCCAATCTTGGTTATGAGTTGCTCATGGATATATTCGGGAGACAGTTTTCAAAACTCATATAACTTGGAAGAAGAGAAATTCGTTTACACAAGGATGAATTGAGAAGGATGTATAGGAGTTATTCCGGCAATCCCCCTTGGGAATTTGTGGAGAGGGAGAGGGGTCCAATTCTATTATGTCTAATTCAGTTAGTCTTGTTAGTACTAGGAACCTATTTGCTTTAGATTGTGATGCAGATGTTTATAGTTCTGATGTTTTTATCCATGAGATTGCTGAATTAGAGCGAGGGATTAGTTCGAGGAAGCTTAGGAAAGCCGAAGCCAGTCAATCCAGCACGACTAAGTCCTCCAAGACCGCGAAGCAAACCTCACACAGTGGATTTGTGCCAGAAGAATGCCAACCCCCACTAATCAAATTTGTGTACCGTCACCCAGCGATAGACCTACCCAAGTTGAAGCTGATAGCATTCGACGGAAATCCCATCAACTACTGGAGATTTATTAGAGAGTTTGATAATTTCGTGGAGTGCAGAGTCGCTGATCTCGGGCAGAAGTTTCTTTATTTAAAACATTACTGTCGCGATAGAGCCCGAGGTGCATCAAAGCATGTGTGATGTTGCCGAATGAACTAGGGTAAAGAAGAATAAGGAATATATTGAAGGAACGTTTTGGTCAGCCGTCTCACGTGGTCTGGATGCTCCTAAACCGGGTGCTGGCCGAAGCCCGCAAAACCAGAAACGAAGTTAAATCACTAATAAGACTAGCGATGAAAATGCAAAACTGTTTCATCGCCCTGGCTCAGATGAGATACGAAGCAGATTCAAATGTTCTACACACCTTAGAATCGATACTTCAATGCCCGTCGGCTGAGAAAGCTCTGAATATTGGTCGTTTGGGACAAGAACCAAATTTTACCGAACTCAATTCATCCGAAATCATGCAAAAGTCTCCAGCAGTCGCTTTGGACAACTTGTCAGCATGAGTAGACGAGAATAAAGACACCCCACCAAAGAGCGAGCTCACGACATTCCAAGAAATCCTAGGAATTCTAACAACCCCGCAACTCTGGGAGAACGTAGTACACCCAGATTCCCCATTTGTAGTCTAAATCATGAATTATCAGTATGAGAGACGTTTGTGCAGTTGGATTTGCCAGACTGTTGGGAAGCAACAAAGAGGCATGGTGCGTACTTAATCTGATAGAATGGCTTACATCATGCGGCTGCTTGCAGCGCATTCAAGGGTTGATCTCACTCCGCACTTTTTGACATAGCTGTTTTAGTTGTATTTTGCCGAGTAACAACCACGGTGCGACGAATCCAAGAGGGTCGTACAAACCAGAGACCGACGATTGTATTCCTCGCTAGATGGGGTGCCTCTCGGGTGGTCGAAGTTGAAAAAGCATTCGCCTGATTGCGCGCTCCTAGAGCTGGCTCAATACGGAGGTTGAGAACACCTTTCGATCTGTCGGTTTCGGGAGCGCTGTCTAAAACTATGTGCGAGTTGAACAGGCACTTTTCGGTAGGTTTTCTAACTTCACTGTGTAATGAGAAGCCAATTCTTCGTCATCAAATGCGCTCGGAAAATCGTCGACATAGAAGTTACTCCGAACACTAGATGACACCGAGGCAGGGAATTCTTTTTCATATTGTAAGGCTGTCCGCTCGAGTGCATAGTTTACGCAGAATGTTTAGGGGTACAAACACCTCGTCTTTCTGCACATCATGGTTGTGCATAGATGAGACAGTTGTCCCTTGCCTTTGTTTGCGGCTTTCACACATTCGATGCTACGTTTAAAATCCCGCCTTATCACTATGCCTAGAACCTCTGTCATGTACACTCTTTGTATCAACAGGCCCCTTCCTATCTCTTCATCAGTTCTGGACGTTATTATCTGACATTTCGAGACGTTTAATGGTAGGTCCTATTGTTCGGTCTATCTTTTTACCACCCCTTACTAGATCCCATCCAGCTATCTTGTCGTCATCTGAAAACAGAAAACAGGGATTTTGAAGATCTCGTGATAGGTCAGTAATACAGAGCAGGAACAGCAGTAGTCCAAGTATGGATCCTTGGGGTACACCGCTTATGACCACCTCCACCTCAGATATGTGAGCTCCTACTTTGACAGTAAACGTTTGCTGCGCAGGAAAGCTCATTATCCAGCTCCTGACTTGACCAAACATTCCCAGCACTTGCATCTTACGATCTAACAGAGTCGAATGCTTTCTGAAAGTCCAGATAGCATAACTCCACCGGTAGGTCTTCATTGGTTCTACATGTGGCCTCGTCTGTAAACACCAGCAGGTTTTTCAGACAAGATCCCTTTTTAACAAATCCGTGCTAAGCTGGTACAAATAACGCGCTATTGACCATGCAGTGGCATATTTGATTTCTACTTAGGCGCTCCAAAAACTTACATATTACTGACGTCAAGTTTACTTGTCTGTAATTCTTGGCTTTTTCTTGGATCCAGACCTGTGTAATGCCACTACTGTGGCTTTGCGCCAGTCGTTCGAGACAGATCCCAGTTTAAGCAACTCTTTGAATAACTCGAAAACCGGTCCAACAATGACGTCAGCCGGTGGTTATACAATCGCTGGGTGAATGCCGTCGGGCACCGCCGCCTTGAACCTGTTGAGCCCTGTCAACTCCCGCTTCACATCCTGAATTTCCACAGTAATTGGAAGCATGATGCAGGTACCTCCGGATAATGGAAGGTCATATGTCACCCTAGGAATCCTGTACTTTAACAGAATACATGCTATATTGCCTTCATTCACCGCCAATTCTCCGGTCGACGAATCTAATGTACCAACCGTTTCACAAGTGTTTCTCTCAGATTGGACATATGCTTAGAAAAACTTACAATTTTGCTTGACGTTTTACGCTAAGCTTCTTTCAAATCGGTATTTAGCATTCCTTTGCACTCTTTGTACATGGTTACGCGCTTGTTTCCAACCATTTCACGACTGATGGGTGCCATACAAATTGCAGACTGCCCACCGTCTTCAAAGAATGGTTAAAGCCTTATGTATATTTGCGTTCCACCCAGGAGGACATTGCCTGTTTCTTAAAGGAACCGAAGGCGCAAACCTATCCATGAGTAGGAGTAGTCCTGCCTTGATATGGCTCCA
>UZAN01053182.1:3950-16810 GCA_900618425.1 Echinostoma caproni
TCTGAACCAAATGATAAATAGCATGGTATGCCATTGATTTTGAGAAGTTGCTGTCCGTTTCAAATTTTCTTATTACTGCAATAAATTTCCCTTGTTTTGAAACACACACTGGCTATTTGATTTGCTAAATAAACCGACCGTCGGCGTTCAGAAAGCGATGCATCTACTTGACTCGTACTGTCGATATAGAATTTTCATGGCAATTTCAGATAAACTGTTAGATAATATGTGAAGCTGACTTGGATGGTAGGCTCTCTTTTCGGTCTAAACTAAGTATTCGTGTAAGAGGCATCGATTGACGCTGTGCAACAGGAAATGTGTGGCCTTATTCTGCCTTGAGATTTTGATGCACGATTATCCCACCCTTTGAGAATATGTCTGAGGACGAAACTTTTATTCAGTAATTCGAACTCCGGATCTTCATCTGTTATACACATTATTAAATCTATCTGGATAAACATTATGCCATTGCACGCTTCGCAAAAAGACTCCCTTGATCGATAGAACGAATCGTTCCCTGCCTGTTCTAATGTCTAAACACATTTCCAAGTGGTTGGTACGATCAATGGCGCATCACAATCTGAGAGGTCAGTTTGAGAACAGGAATCTAGGGTGGTCAATTGGAAAGCATGTTTTGGCAGCACAACCTACGAAACCGAAAGTTTTGCGCACAAATGTTCTGACGTAATCAGTCGAAAAAAGCTATGGAACTGACTTCCCCCTTTGTTGAACCACTGTAGTTATCTAAACGTTTCTGTGTAAGCACTAGATTTGAGGGAGGAACACAGCAATTTTATCTTGGGAAATAAATAATGGTTGGTGGACGTTGCAGCGACTGAAAAGATTAACAGAAAATTTTAAAAACTCGCACTAGTTTTTTTCCCGCTATTCCAGGCTCGGAAAGATATTTACCTTTAATGTTGTTTTTGTGCAGATACGATTCAATTATGTAACTATCAAAGGGGAAAAGAGAAAACTGTTCTTGTAGCAAAATTTATAGAATAAAAATTTGATATTGAGAAGCCAGAGAATGAAAAGTATGGTAATTCAGTGACTCCATTTCCTTATTATTCAGCGTCGGCGTCAAACTGAATAAAACATGCTCACAATTTACACAACAAAAGCATTATTGAATAACCCGTTTGTAGTGAGTTCCTTCCTGGTTTTGTTTCATCTATTTTTGCCATGCGGCGCTTATCAGCTTTGAAAACTCCGTGAGCGAACCCCGTTTTGTGCTGTCCACAATGCCGTTTGATGGCGCGAGACGCCAGTTTTGTTCTTGATTAAACTAACAACAGTTTTAACGGTCGTTTAAGGAATTGATTTCGGTGCCAACCCGGACAGAAACAACCGAAATCGGTCAGTAGTGCCATTTTTAGATAGACCTATTTGCCAAATTCCACTGGGTACTTGAACACGTGATGGCCTCGTTCGTTATTCGAGTGGGTGAATTGTTTGACGAACTCATTTCAGACGAAAGTGGAACGATAACTAACCATGGCAATCATGTGGAAGAAAGAAAAAAACAATCACGCATTGGGGGTTGGAAATCGCTTTTGGTTCAGTTCGGAGTGTTAGGAGATTTACGAGAGTATTCTTACGAAATGATTTTTAAAATTTGTTCATAAAATACGTCTGAAGGAAAGCTTTGTTGATGTGAAAAAAGTACTGATATGCTGTACTAGTTAGTTTAGTTTCTTCTAAGTTTGCATTGAAGCAACATGTACTGTTTAAAAAAATAGGAAATGGGTCGACACAAATGTGGTCGATCAAAATTATTGGATTTTATTTGTTGTATCAGGTCGGTGATGATGTCATCAAATTATCATTCTGGGGACGAGTGTTTGAATCCCACCAGGACCGCCTCCTCCTCCCTGAAAATTGTATCAATGTTTATTCAATAAAAGGAAGTAAAAATGAGAAAGAAAAAAGCTGATTCACTCATAAGAGATTGAGATTTACAATATCCCACGATTCTGTTTCGTCAGTTTTGCGTTCATATATATCTTCCACGATGAGCACAATTTACGTTTGCGTGTTGCCCTGTATGAATGTCTAAACCGAAAATTTTAAACAATCAATGAAATGTTCACTTGAATAAATTGATCGATTTCATTTGCGTCAATATGTCTCCTTTAAATTCTAGTTCCGCAAATCATTATGAGGTGTTTTTTTATATATATCTTTAAATTTATATACATATAAATATATAAACACATATATATATACATGTGTTGATCAAACTCGTGGAACATCACTCTGATTATGGAAACACATTTCAATCTCTAATATCATACTTGTATACAGAGATGGCTATGGGTGAAGAGTATTTGTTCCTAACTTTATGTCACACTTCTATGTTCTTAGTTCTCTCCTACCACCGTTTGAATTAGCATAACCTTGAGTGTTGCGATAAAATTTGTAATAGTTTCAAAGTTGCAGCTCAGATTTGGAAAATGTTTTACGCAGCGGAGCATGGAAGTTCCTTCTTTTTATAAATGATTTCTGTTCCATAACAGTGTGTTTATTCAGTTGAGCCCATGTATTCCAAATTGCTCATCTCTTTTCATTTAGTACACAGAAAATTAGCAAATCAGCGAACAATACCTGTATATATAGTCATTGATCAAACTCGTGCAAAATCCTGCTTTTCATTATATTGGTTCTTCTTAATGCTTTTTTATTCCAGCCTGTTTCACGGGATTAAATATGACATTGCTCTACATCAAAGGTAGAATATCTGTTAACCGCATGCCATTAAAATGTACAGTTTCGCAATTTTGGCGATGATTGTTTGTGCATCATTTAACAAGATAAAAAAGTCCCATCAGAAAACGTAAATAGAGTTTATTTATCAAAATGTCTCCAGTTTGCTTTACAATCAAAACAGATATTCATGATCATCTTACCTAGAGACGAGCGGAAAAGTTGCTTTAAAATTAGCTTATTTTGTTTTGAGCATGCCAAGGTAGATGCAAAGAGGGCGAACAAAATGAAAATTTAGAAATGTTCGCAAATTTGAACTGCGAATTTAAAGTAGACTATTTATTCACGTCAGGATCACGTTATGTGAGCAAAAACACACACCGGTGGATAAACAAGGTGACCATTTATGAAACGAGCTTATTTTCGGGTGTCATTATAACTAACCAACGCAGGTGGCCTGCTGTCTAGGGAAGAGATGGTCGAGACCATTCACCGCTGACCAATTTACGTAACAAGTGTACTGATAACATTATTTTTATTGCAAAATTGACCACGTGAACATGATTAGCTAAAGTGAACTCCTGTTGCAACCATCCTTTCCCTCTCACTCGGTATCCTCCATAATCCATGATCTCTCTCAAATTTAACTTCTACAACTTAGATGCATTTTGAATCCTGCTTATGCCTTAGCCTTATGCAAGATAGAACAGCGCCTTTTCATCGTTAATAACTAAAATGCTTTGCTTTCAAATATCGGAAATCTTCAGGTGCTTCAATGTTTGGGTAGCAAACCGGTAAAAATACTCAGACTGCAGGCTGTTCCCTAAAACAAAAGTTCGCATTCAAACTGGTTTCCGCATTCATCCATCTGAAATGACGGCTGTAGATCACCCTACCAGCATGCAGAGAGCTTAAATGACATGTAAATGTCGTCGATCGACATAGGGAGATACACTACCGACTTCCTTACTTCAAAACACAAAAGCGTTCACAACTACGTCCGTGCTCAAATATTTGAATGGTTCGGCATGGCCAACATTGGTCTGCCATGACATATAAGTAAACAGTGCGAAGCGTATTAGATAACATCAGAGTATGGGATTTCTAGAAATATGATTATGATTATTATGAATATGATTTTTGTCTAAAATTGGCTACAATATCAAAGAGAAAGTGAAAGTTTTATAATGGGAAATACAAACAGCTGCATTTTTTGTCTCATAGGGTTTGGCACAGACGGATCGATTTACTGTTCATAGTAATGTAAGAAACGCTACAAGCTTTATTTGTTTCATGTCATGATTCAAGAACACCGTCCGGCTATTTTCGAGAACTTAATCTCTACTAATGAACAAACTTTCATTTGTTTCAACGACTTGGACCCCATCAACCGTGAAATGCTACAGTCAGAGGTTAAGTGGTTATTTCATTTGATAATTGGTTAAATAGGAATGTATATCTGGAACACCGGACGGCCTGGAATACTGTGGTTGGCAAATTAGGCTTATCCATCAACCACCGGGTCAGAAAGACTGTTTGTCTGTTTCAGGAGCCGGGAGTATTTCGTCTCCTATGCTGCAAAGATGCAGTCACATTTTTTGGTGATTTGTGATCGAACAAAACAAAAGTCCATAAAAAATAGCTCCGTTTGGGAAGGCTCTAGGTGAATCGAACTTTTTCACCGAGGAAAGCATCCATCACAAACTGCAGGACCATCTCTCTGTTGCACTGTACAGTCTTGTTGAATTATCAAATACCATAAAATTTATCCTATCTATTCACCATATAAGTCAAACAAAATTGCTTATTAGAAGGGAAAAATAGTCCATTTTATCGATTTACACGTAAAATGATCTTAATCGTTTAACTAGCACTTTTTCAAAGAAATTTACATCGCGATTTGATAAACAGCTGACCTGGAATCACGCCTTATCCGTATCCTCAAACGAGTTCATTCTTTGAAGAGCTCAGTCGATATTTGAGTGTTCTATCGCCCACAACGGTAAATTGTTCCACCCATGTGTCGCTATTCAAAATGTATTTGAAGCTCAAACACAACCAATAAAACCCACGTTTATTGGATTTTATTGAATTGCCAATAGATTTTCATCGTGGTGGCGCACTGTAACCCGGAGTACTTAGGAGCACTAGTATCGATTCGGACAACCAGTTTCATTTTTAGGCCAATAAAAACGTGTGCCTAATCTTGACCAATGCATACAAATAGAACTGGACGGGAGCAACCTTGGCATAGGAACTGCCGGATCGTACGAAATCAAATTAGGCTTTGTTTGATTTTTTAAACACGGTAATTGGGATTCGACTTTTAGTCAAATCAAAGTGCATACCGAGTTAGGTGGAGATGTATTAGTAGTAGTAGTAGTAGTAGTAGTAGTAGTATTTGTAGTTCCATCAGGTAACAGAGTTCAGCAAAGGGACTTTGATGACCGTAATCAGTTCATGCTATAAGGTGAGATCATTTCGATCAGGAGTATAGTGCTATCCGAATGATTGTACGTTAGTCTCACATACTACTATAAGTGAATATTACAAATTTAAATGAAAC
Source organism: Echinostoma caproni (assembly GCA_900618425.1). Taxonomy (NCBI): domain Eukaryota; kingdom Metazoa; phylum Platyhelminthes; class Trematoda; order Plagiorchiida; family Echinostomatidae; genus Echinostoma; species Echinostoma caproni. The sequence continues at coordinate 9,223 of UZAN01053182.1, forward strand.
AGAACAATATTTAGATCGTAAAATGTTCCCATGGATGTTAAAGAATAAACTTTGGTATCCCTAAACCGTGGTAAATTAAGAAATGCCCGTTAGTGATGAATGCTACCGTTAGATTTATTTAGCAGAAGGCCCGATATTCTCAAATCATACCACTCACTATTTTCTGTTGGGGTAACAATTACTATAGATATAAATTATTGGGGAACAATTTATTTCAACACAATGTTCTTTTCTGTTGGATTCTTTGATCTGATTGGCGATATTTCTATCGGTCTCACTTTTGTACTCACTTGTTTGCATTTGAGTCAAAAAACACTCGACTGGTTCAGGGATTTATTTTGTGAAGTGGAAGAAAATTAGATCAAACAAGAAAGAAATATATTTTTATGAAAGTGAGTTCGTTGAATTCTTGAAAGAAATAGCCTCATTCGCAACAAAGATCACCACGGACAGTGCACACATGAACCGGCGATTTTGAAGCACTGGGAAGGACAATTTATTGTCATGAAAACACTGCACGCCTAAACACACGTTTGTTCAAATCTAGATTTGGTGTTTCAAAGAATCTGCATATTTGATCACTTGTAAAGCATTTTTTTGAATTTTGAATTTTATTCGTGAAAGCCTGTTCCACATGAAAAAACATTGCACTTACGGTACAATTGGTCCTTTTTAAATCAGACCAATACAAGCGTTGTGAGCAGGAAAGTAAATGAGTGAAATTGCTAAAACTATTCAAGATGAGGATTCGATTGGCGCAACATCAGAGTGAAGTCAGCGTGAACCGTTTTTTTAGTAAATGTCTTTACATCAACCCTGCTCTGTTGCACAATTCTGAGTTGGTTTCATCGGCAAGTGCTTCAGTACGAACAACTACACTGTCTCGATTAATACAATATTATGTATATGTGTGCCTTTCGACCAACCGTCAAGTAGAACACAAGATTTGCAGAACAATTATTCTCAATAATTGACTAATATCTAACATTTTATATGACAATTTTGCACAGAAAAAAGGAAATAGAATTATTGATTATTCTAATGGGGACTTTTTTTATCAGTCAAAACTGTACTCATCAACTGGGTAATACATCACAGTTTATATAATAACAACCTTTTGTAGAAAAGAGTTACTTCGAAAGAAATCGATGCAATTTGCGTGAGAATACAACTCATCGATTAAGAAGGTAATATTAGATATTATGTAACGGGCAACTACGCGCAATACATATCACATTATCAGCTGTATGCTTCCGGAACTTTTAGTTAAATCATGATGCTCGTGTGACCGGCTTCATGGAATGGTTTTTCTATGAAGATTTATGACTAAACCGGTGTAAAATGTAAATTGTTGAATCCCCATGAGATGAAGAATTTGGTTGGCATGATTCTGAGCACAAAGGGTCAACTGCGTAACACAGAAGGCCTACAGAGAGCTATGGACAAAGTGCACATTCTAACAAAGTCTGATGTGGAATGACCGTCTATCAGATTTCGTCTTAACGCACCATTCTCGGTTCATCCAGCCAACCATGTACTCGGAAACCAATAGACTCCCTTTGCAAGCAAGAGAATGATTGTTATGCCGGAAGCGGATGTTGTTGGTGGTGTTCTCAGACATTTTGTACCTAGGCCAGGCAACATCATCAGGAAGAATTCGCACACCAACACCAACTAGCACGGCGCTTCGTTCTCCTTAAAGCTCAGCAGCAGGCCTCATTCACCGTCCTGTTCAGGCTTAGAACTTCAACCATATTCCATGGAAGGTGCGTGTGCCTTTGTGTCACCACTGCGACGACCAGGTTGCTGCGTGGCTGATCCGAATTGCCGAGTCACGTCTGTTCACACCTCGTCTTCCATACGGATCACTCAGTTTCTGTGATCGGACTGGAACGAACCGAAAACCAGCTAACTATCTGCTACCTTCATTCAATTGTCTACCACCAAATGAGGACTTTCACGTAGGTTCGCACGATATTGGCTCGAATCTACTGCGGAAATTTATATTCATAATCAATTCAGAGTTAGTTGTGAGAAGTGGTGTGGTATGTTATAATCATTAGAACTGTCTATCTTTTAGACTTCTCACTTACGAGCAATCCTCAGTTTATCCACATTAGTATAACTTATCCCACACTACTACTTAGAAGTAACTGTGAGATGAATATATATATATATATTTAAACTGGTTCTGAGAAACCTAACAAGTGAGCAAGAATGCTTTTCACAGTGGCTAGTTTCTGCCAGGAGAGCGAAAATCGCAATTGTGATGGATCTGAAACCACTATGGATTGACCAGGGCGGACGATGAGTTTTCATTGGGTTAGATAATTGCCACACTTCAATACTGACATATTGTAAGCACACTGCGATAAATAAGGGAGAAACGAAATGATGGGTTGTCCTTGTTTATTACGGTTTTTGGCCTAGCATTAAAACGTGGCCACGGTTGATCACACTTAGTCTTTCAAGGACAGTTTACCGGTCGTCTAGCGCTCAAACTGCACGTGTTCAGCACCACCTGTTGATTTGCTTCGAAACCTGCTTAGGTGCAATCTTGTTTTAGGGATAAATAGATTGCAATTCGCAAAACAAATCCACCGTATCATTTTTTGTCTAATACAAATGTTGACCAAGCAGTGGACTTCATGGCTCTCCAAACACTAAATAAAGTAACAAATAATCTGCTGTTCTTTTGTAATGATTCTGAACCAAAGCAACTCGAAAATAGAGTGCATGTTTAGATGGTGAATGTCTGGACCAACTCATGCGGTCTTTCACAGGCACCAGGCACTGTTGATGATGTTCGTTGTGGGTTTCACTTCGTGGGAGATCGTTAATTCCCCACTGTTTGTTTGCATTTTCGTGCGATGGAAATGTTTGTGATAACCAACAAAGAGCATTGGACAGCTGTTTCGTCCTGGTTGGGACTGGTCAGCAGTGCACGTACTTTTTTGTGTCCCTTTCAGGAATTGAACCGCGATTCCTCGGGCTGGGACTGCAATGCATGTTCCTTTTCATATGTGAATACAATTAAAATGGTATACGATAGTATTACTGAAGGATATGGATGGAGATAGACAAGTTACCGAGTGTAAGAGTCAGATCGTTCGTTGGGCGCCGCCTCGCAATCTGCTAACCCTGAGCTCAATAGCTAGTTATCTAAATCTGCTGAATGCATTTATCGAAGATCCATGGTACTTGGTTGCTCCTCAGTCCTAAACAATCACAGATGGTTACATTTCTGACGAATTAGTTTTGTTGTATCTTTAGGCGGATTTCAACGAACCAGTTGATAATGGCTGGTTTGTTGATTATTTGCGAGAATCATCCATACTTTGCGCAACAGTATCAGATCACGTAAATAAGAAAAAAATGTGTGAAAAGCTGAAAATGCTCACCCACGTGCTGCACTTACTATGTTTATCATCATGAGTGCCTGATCACGTTAACCTTGTTTAACTGTTCTCTATTTAGGACATACTGATTCCCACAATTATCAGGGTCTACAAATTCATTGTGTATGATTCACCCAAAAGCCTCCAGGTTGGATTCCCAACATCAAGCGGAACACACACGGTTGGCTAGGTCTAACGAAGACAAACCATCCATTCTGTACGCTTGATCATCAATCCACAGAACGTTGCAACAAATAGAATGGAAATCATGGAAACGGACGTTCGCGAAGAACATTCTCTTTGTCTCATCATATTAGACTGTCACTTATGTTAGATGATAAACGTACAAATTTGTGATTGCCTCCGTAGTAGGGACGCAACGAAACAAACGGAACCTATGTTCCCGTCCATTTATGATAATTGAAAACAGAGCCGCAGATATTACAAGTGAGCTTCCAAAATGCTTCCTCCGCTTGGATTCTCATTGCCATGTCTTTACTGACTGCTTCAGGCAGGAAAACCAAACAAACAGTGAAGATGTACCGTTAAGACGGTAAATTCATTATATCTTGTTAGTTATCAATAAATAGGAGAACTTCTGATAGCATTTCGCCAAAATATAGCCAAATTTAGTCTATGGTATATGAACAAAGCACACAACACTACAAGCGAGCACGAGTTAATTCCGGCATCATTTCGCTGCATCTCAACTGGTGCTTCGTGAGGAAAAAAAGTGATTGATATACCACAAGTCATGACAGTCTAACATGGTATCAGTTCATACCTCCACTTACGTGGTCACCAGGGCAACGCCAGACTGATGTAGGTCTCCCTCTGCTGACACAGTAGGGTCTTTTGATGCTTGATTGTTTTGGCCTCGGAAAATATTAGCAGCCGTCCATTCCGGGTTGTGTAAACTATCCGAAACGAAGTCCCACGATCAGTTTGGTGGCCAGTCTACACCAGTCTGTCAGTCTGATACCACGATAGTTTGTCATGACCTGTGATATTTAAGCTATTTCTTTTCTGCAATAAGCACCATTTCAGATGCAGCGAAATGATTCCGGAATTAACTCGTGCTCACCTGCAGTGTTGTACTTTTTGTTCAAGTTCGTTTCGGAAAATAATTTTTAATTTTATTTTTCTATGATATATGTTTCCCTCTAAACCAAAGGTAGATAACCGTAATATTCTCAACAAACATTCAAATTTGTTTTGCATCAAATCCTAATTTTTAAATGTACCGGGAATCGATTAGGTTGATCACGTGTGTGACATTCACTACCCGACAGCGTTTATTTTCGAATTCGATTGAATAAATTGAACCAGATAAGTCTCAACCACACGCTTGTCGAAACTTGCATAACTGACAATACTGGACATTTGAAAGAGGCTTTTCGACAATTCAATCTCCATCACGAATAGCTGGATGATGATAATTTGTCTCTTTTTATTCCAACATCAACCAAACAGAATCCTTCGATGAGTTCTTTACGTCTTATCTGGCGTTTTCTATGCATTGTGAAATAGAGAGAAGCAGGTGATTATCTTTCCTGGATGGTTTATCAAAAAAAAATTACTACTGGAAGAAGCATGTTCTGTAAACCAGGATGGGGTTAATCGTGTAGTCATTCAAGTTTCTTTGTCTCCCGCAATGCAAATGCGACTTGGTCAAATGTTTACTGTACAGAGCTCATGTAACTTGGAGTGACGGCACATCGCAATCTAAGGATCAAGACCTATTACTGAGAACTATCCTGTGGCAGTCTACAAAGGAATAGTTGGATGCATTTTCCACTGAGTTCTCGTTTATCTCATCAAAAGTGGACATATTGTGAACACAATGGATTCATCGAAAATAATTCACACTGCTTTCGGTAAATATTCTTGAGATAAACAGGCCCAATTTATTCACAGCTGAGGTGATTGTCATTCAGTGTCAAACTATGCAGGCAAAGTAGACCAGTTCAGACACCGCTGTCATTGTTACGGGAACGATAACAAATATAACGTAAGACGAAATTTGAATTGCGCTTAAGGACTCTGTGAACAATACACAGCTAACTGCAGGAAAACGACGCGTAAGATAGGACAAATAAGCTAAGTCTAACGACGATAGCTAGCAGTAAACAGCGATCCTGTGAATCTAGACTAAACGCACGGTCTGGGCAGAAAAAACGGCTTTGGGCAGCAGTAATAATATTGAACGTGTGGTTCTATAAATAATTACAGTATCAATATATATAAAATAGGTACTCACGACTAGATTGACATGACGTCGATTTAACTAGCGCGTCAAGGACAGAATATAAAATCAACAATTATAAAGGGCGGTAATGCAGTTAAACAGAAATAGAAAAAGAGGAAAAGCATATAAATTTTAGGTCTCGTATAGAGCGCAGCGAGTTGGGATATGGTGTAGCGCAAAAATGGATAAATGTTGAAGTTTGGGTAATAAAGGATTCACAACTCTTTTACAGTCATCATGATATGATCCCAGATTAGTTATGCGTAAAGCAGGGCGTCGATCCTCTTCCCTCGGCCCCAACACCACAAATCTTTCTATTCGTCGTAGAGTACAGTTAAAACGTATCCAAATGGAAGGTGATAGTTTATTTCGTACCATAAACTGATTTCTTGTTGTGTGGAGGACAGATATTTGAGAAACACTGAGTGGTTTGTTGAGACAGTTGCCATGTATAGCTGGAACTGGTTGAATAGTCGCCTTGAATCAATCACCACTGTGAATCCCGATAGGGGAGCTGCACGTTTTCTCATTTATTTAGAAGCGGGGAATTGATTTTGACTCAATCGCTGCCGGTTAAAGAATTTCAGCTGTATGCACTCGTTGTCACTCGGTGGTGGCCGATTTGTTAAGGTTGCCAGATCGTTGCCCCCGAAGAACTGTGTTCCAATCCTAAGACCTCCGTGAGATTTACCCCGTTCTGTGTTACATGCAAGCTATTTGGACAATCACTTGCTCTTTCTTGATAGTTGTGTCAATACAGATTCAATAGAAGGGTTTAAAACAATTCAACCTTGCCAGATCAGGACGTTATTCTTTCAGAAATCTACAGTCGTTAACGGGTGTATCGGGTTTCACGAATAACCATAGACATTGAAAAATTGCTATTCTTACCCGGGTGCTTCTCCAACTGAAACACAGCAATAAAAGCTACCACGTTCAGGTGTAGCGTTCTTATGATTCAAACGCTCCGCGATATCTTTTATTCGTTCTCTATTTTGTTACCTAACAGGTAATTCGATAGGCGGGGAAATTATTTACTTAATGGTTTACATGCATAGTTTAATTTCAACAGGTTAGTTGCGGGAATATGTGCAAATCGGTAAGTAGTTTGAAAACTCCGCCAAAACTTTGGGAGTGAACAGAAAAAAAGTAAAATAAAAACCCTTAATTGAAAAATCAATAATCAGTAATCAGAAAATTAAAGAGCTCGATGCATTCAAAATGCAGAATTTTCGCGGTACTTGTTTGATCACGTTTCCTTTCACCTGATTTCAAAGAATACCAAAGTGGTCACCCGCGTTTTGAACAAATACTTCACGGTTTCGTGTTTTCGGCGACAAACCTTTGTTAGTGCATACCCTGGGGTGTCCTGTGAATTCATTCAACCTGGATATAGGCACTTTGGTGAGTTCCTGAATTAAATAACATTTGTTTTACACCAACCAGAAAAAATCATATTTTGTTTTTTGTTATAACTCCTAACTGATCAAAATTATCTCCCTCATGGTGTGGCATGTTCCACTACTCTGTTGTGTCGTGATTTCGAACTTCAAAGACGTGTTGATACTTTCGTGCATCTTGAATGAAAGTAAAATCCCATCTTCATTTTCAATATGAATCTTTTATTCCGAGAAGGCAGTTTAGACAACAAAACCGGTGTCCATGTTTGAGTATTCCGAGCACGTATTTTATCATCACTTCTCACCAGTTTACTGTACAATTAGTTTTGACTCTCTCTCTTCGTTAGATATTGTTTTCAGCTGCTTGCATTGTGGTAATAGCGTCGTTCAGTGAGGCCTGTATTGACTACGCATGTGCAGAGATTGGATTGCGAACACTGCTGCTAATCCTCTCCTAATGTTTTGCCTCATAGAATTAGCTTACTAATGAGTAGTTTACATAACAATGTAATTAAACGTAAAGTATAACAGCCGTCGTGCGT
>UZAN01053185.1:0-11070 GCA_900618425.1 Echinostoma caproni
TATATATATTGTATCACACCGGTTCGAGAACAAGCATGGTGCCAAGGCAAAACGATGATAATGATATGTAAAACATCCTTTGCCCTTCACCCATTTCATCACCACAAGAAGAACGGTTTTTGCCATGGTAGTGATAATATCATACTTGATACCACCCTACCATGGCATGACATAACCTTCCCTCCCCCTTCCTCCACCGCATTCACCACATCGTTCGGACCAGTTCACCCCCACATCAAATTTTGTCATCTTACTTGACCTCAAGCCCTAAAGAAACGCAAATCACTCCACTCTTTTGTCCACCACTTTTTTCAAATGACTCATTTCAACTCTTATGCCTCTTCGTTTCACATGACCATATAAACGTACGTTTACAGCTAAATGAGAGCACGCGAAATTGATGACCAATATCAGTTCTTCCCACATATGTCTCCTTGCATTAATGATAATAGTGTTAGGACACGGTGCAGAAAGATTAAATAAAAATGTGGAAGATAGAGAAAAATGAACGAATGAAGGATTTTTCGATAGTTTTCCCGTACACTTTTGGAAGTCTTTTTTCTGTTATGGGAACGCGGTTTCAACAAACAAACCGCACATCATTCGCGCCACTGATATCTATTCTGAGCCATGTCTCTGTTCAGTTTCGTTGCAGACGAAATATTGAAGAACGCATTTAGTGGTCTCCAGAATGTTGGTATTTATTGAGTAGCTGGAGAAAAGCTGTACAAATCAGAGTACGCTGATGATATCGTTTGTCTGTTCGGAATGTATGGAGGATGCAAAAATCACTGTTGACAGACTTTCAAGTTCTGTAACTCCATTTGCTATGTGCTGTGCGCCTTCAAAGTTCAAAGTGATGCTACGGGATTGGGTGTCGTCTACCCGCTGGTGCTTGTTCGTAAAGAATTAGATGTAGTGGAATGTTTCTCTTACTTAGGTAGCTGGGTTATAACTGACGGTAACATAGTCGAGGAAGTAATCACCGGCATTTCCAAGGCACGAGCGGCTTACGCAGGACTGAAATACACTTGGTGCAGATGTGATGCTTCATTGAAACTGATGGGTCGTGTATACTGCGCCGGTGAGTGGTCAGTTCTACTTTATGGTTGCAAGGCCCTAAATTTGAGCGTGGAAAATATTCGTCGCCTATAAGTCTTCGACTACCGATGTTTACGTAGTTTGGCACGGGTTGGATGGGGCTAGCTTGTAGTCAATTATGAGGTAAGGCGTCGCATATTTGCTATTGACTCTATGGAAAATTCTGTCCCATCGAATCCAGATAAGTCGGTTTTTCTGGTTAGAACATGTATTGCGCACGCCTAACTGTCGTCTACCTCATCGCGCCTTATTCGCCATTGCGGCTCCCCGTTGGAGGAAACCATGTAGAGGTCAGTAAATGACGGAAACGAGGCATGAAGAAGTTCACAGAGCGATTAGGCAGAATAGGTGTCTCCCGTCTTACAGGTTGGGATGCAAATGACTCTGCAACTGGCTGGTTGGTGACATTGAAGGATATGGTAACTAACGGACAGCAACGGCATTCTTGTTGTTATTTCTTACCAGATCGGAATGCTTGAAAAGGTTTGTGTACACACTTGGATTGTGTACTCTGTTGACCATAGAGGTTCACTTTCTTTTCCGCCCTCCAGTTGCGCCCTATCACTCCGTCTTGTGCTTGATCACTTTATTTGTGTACATTGTGAGCTTGGCAGCGATCAGCAAAGTTCGCTTTACAGTATCTTGCTGTGCGGTGTGATGATGACAACCGCTTCTGGAGCGAAAATGCGAATAATGATTACCTTATTTATACATTTATGTAGTATTGACTTGCAAAATTGAATGGTGAAAACTAAACAAAAATAATAGAAAATGGTGGGATGGGATTATAGGAGAGAGCGACGTAAAATATAAACGATGATACAGTATCAAAAGAACAAAAACTCAGCTCAACTTTTTATGAAGTGCTTTTTGTTTCAGTAGATTTTTCTGTGGTAGGTTATTTAATCTGGTTCTGTTGCCCGTTGTACTCCGAGTTACGCTGACAGTGAGATTATCTTCTCTGGGCTTTTCAGGTGTAATTTATGACATGATAGTCGGGCCACCTAGTATGGGTTCGGATACCGATGAACGTGGCAATCGACGTCCTGTATGTTCTATTAACTTTAATATCCAGCGTCTGTAGGTCGCCATCATGACCTGGAGAATGAACAGCCAATACATCCTGGAGGGTCTTGCCGCTAGCTTTATGTTCGTTGTCGGCAGCTTCGGCTTTATTGTGATGGACAAAATGAACGAAGCCCGGGTGACCAAGATTAATCGCATTTTGCTCATGGCATTGGGAATCGGATGCATATTACTATCTTTCATCACCCTTCGTATTTTCATCAAAACTAAATTGCCGTGAGTTTCTTCGCTACTTGTTAATTAAAATCATTTCTAGTTCATATATGCGGTGAAAAAGGCTCCGGTATTCAGAAACAAATCACCTTTTGGCCTGCATCGTCTTTCGAATAAACAGGTTCTTGTGTGAAATTTTTATCATTTGAATGAATAAATTCTTGGTTTTTTTTACTAAAAATTGTTTGATTGGATCAGATATGGAATTCATACTGCGTGTTGTATACGAACATGATCAAAAGCGTGTGCAATAACTGATTTACATCTCTCTTTAGAATGCCGTACGTAAAAATAACAAGAATAAAGGAACAGCTTAGGCTGTTTCAATTTACAATTGGCGGTCGCGAATCGAAAGCAAAAGTCAATCAACCTAAGGTTTTGCTTGTAGTACTAAAGAGATGAAAAACGCGGTTCCCACAATCGAGTATCTTGGCTCTGTAAAAAAATATCGGCTGACTCCAGGTGAGACTGCATCCTGCTGGGGATACAGGTACACTATGGCATATCGCAGAAAATAATCAAACTATAATCGATAAGTGTCGAGGAAACATGGAAATAGACACATCGTCAGAGGGTATGATGTTTCAAAACAGAGAATGTAAAATTTTCTAACACTATCAAGAACCCAGTTTGCAGTCACAGTTAGTAGATGCAGACTTGCAAGGCGCTGCGCTGCATTCTCGATAATCTCTTGTGTATGATGAACATGAAAGGAAGTCAACCCGATAGTCCGATTATGATAAATAACAATAACCCTCAACCACAGTGCTTGAACGGAATCAAGAGAGATGCCACTGACAGTGGTAGGCATGTATGATTAAGATGAGGGACAATTAAATGTTATCATTAGTGAATTAATCGATACTATTGGTAGATGCGGACAAGTAATGGCTATAAATGAGAAAGTGGAATAAAGCACCCCTACTTTACCGTCATTTAAACGTGTATCATTTCACAGCGATGGCTTGATAATTAGGGAAACTCGAGGCCTGTAAGGCAAGCTTAGTGGTGTTTTATTAACAAATATTAGTGGCGTAAAACTCAAGGGTTCTGGATGTAGGGTGTTGAATCTGTTTGCCGCTCTCCACACGTTCCACCCCAACAGTCTGTCTAGCCACCTCTCCCGCCGGTGTCATTGTCTTGACCCGTACGTATTATCGATCATCAGACATGCACTTTTCGGCCGTTCCATTTCTTCATTCACCCACCACACTTGATCCCCCCTCTCTCGTGACCGTTGTCCCTGACCTTGATATGGTCTGACTCACTCTGCCCTATTACTATCGTATGGAGTTGCCCAATCCTATTTGGATTGGTCCTCTGTCTCTCCTATGTGTGCTTTGACGTTATTTCACTTATCGCCTGTTCGTTTGACGGAATGGTGAACTCCCTCGTTTGCATTTTGGTTCTCGATTGGCATTATTTATTTTTCCGGTTCAGGTACACCCCCTGGGAACGCCACGATTTGAGGTGTGTTGTTTATGTAATTGTAATACTTAATATTTACAGTACCGCATACTTATTCGCTATTGTTGGAACCGAATAAATCTCTAAAACACTTAGACTTGGCTTCTGAGGTTGCGCATCACTCAACGTTGGCATGGACAGTCATTTGGATTTAACATAGGGCATTGCACCATTAAAGTCCCTTAGTAATATTAGAGAATGATAGGCTAACGATGTACAAATTAGCGGGCACATTTGCGAAAACACGGATGAAATCCAAATGGGAGAGCATTTAGCAGTTTGAATTGCTACAGGCGTAATCATAGTTGAATTTTGACCATGGGTTACCTCACAAAATAACCGGGATAGCTTACCTCAAGAACCAAGAAAATCTGGAATTCTTCTAAACCAGCAGGAAAAGCTAAAAAACGATAGGCATCGAATGATTGCGACATAGGGCAGGGCGCATTTTAAGTACAACAGTAAGGAAAGCATCTGAAACGCATGGTCAGATATGTTGATGGCTGAAAAGGCCTCGTAGAGATCAATAATGGTTAATATAAAGGACGAAGGACACTGTGGGACATGGCGCTGAAGGCGAGCGTCAGTCATTTCCCTTGGTTCAAAAACCAACGATAAGCGATGTAATAAAAGAGGACACACGACGAGAACTTGTAACTGGTTTCTTTTAACGAGACAAGCCGGCCGTCCTAAATACCGTGAAGCATGGTGTTTTTTTACCTTTAGAGTAACTGGACAGCATATATTTTGGGACCGTTTGAAAGGCGTGGTGACACCAGTGAAATTCACCTCTCGTTCACATCCACTAAATTTCTTGCTTCGCCGAATTCGTGCTCTCTAATTTCCTCGATTAGCGCCAACTATTCTACACCGTGCACACCCTTTTGTTTTCCCCAACCTTCACGCCCTTCTGGGGACCTTAAAGCTGAGGCTCCCGGTGTTGCTGGAGTGGGCGTGGATCTTATTGAGAGAGCCGAAGACGCGCTGGTAAATTGGTGCAGTGGGACCCAGAGCTTGGTGCAAGATAAGCAGCTGTCATCCCGATAGACGCAACTTGTTCGTCTTGTCAGAGTACGCTCCTGCAGACTTCAACCTAGATGCAGTCAAAGGTTTATTTTGACAAAAACCATACGACCTCTTGCGCAAAGCCCAGCGGATTAATATCGTGATTTTAGCAGGAGAACTGAATGCCAGATTAAGTTGGTTGTCTTCGACTGAGGTGTACCTGGGAGGTCCTGTCGGACTAGATTATTGTCACTCGGAGGACGGGGAATGGCTGTTGGCTCTATGATTCGACCGCCGCCTACTCCTCGCCATTCAGATGATTCAACTACCGGTAAGCCACTTGGTGTCCACCCTCCTGGAGTCCGTGATGAACGAAAATCTACCACATTGCTATAAGCCACAAATGGCGGAGTTGCATGCAAGACTGCCGACCGCACTGGAGCACTCACCTCGAATCCGATCACGCATTAGTTAGCACCAAGGTATCCATTTACTTTCGTTGGCGTTCTAAAGGCACAACACGACGGTTATACTGTGATAAGCTGTCTAAACCAGCTTGCTTACCTGTCTTTCAAAACGCATTAATTGAAGAGCTAGAACCGACCTCCACTCGCCAACATCACTCAGAAATGGTCGCTTGTCAAGAATACTCTGCATTCTGCTGGCCTACCTATGTTCTGACAGGTGTCGTGGCACCTGGGATTTCTGTGGGGTCTTTATGTTTTCTTGACGCACGCCGATCACTCCTTACTGACAATGAGCATAATGAAACACGGCTCCTAACTAGATGTAATGTGGTGATCTAGGCCTACACGATGGCGCCTACCCTGGAGCGGCGCGTTACAGTTTTAGGACATTTGCAATCAATCAAGTTTGAATGCTGACGTCAATGACATGTGCATGGCTTATGAATACACGTCATTGGTGGATGGTGCCAGCCAATCTAAGACAGTGCAGACAGAAGCAAGATTGTGCAAGCAGTGCTGCAATCCCATTGATGGAAGCCCAGGTAGCCAATAATCTCCCTTTGTACATATTATTCAGTCAACTTCATTTCTTTCAATAAACGACTTACTGCTTACTACCGTTCCTGTGGCCTTTTCCTCGCGTCTCGTTCTCGTGGGACATTGTGAATCCGTGCCATTGTGGTCCAGTGCTTCTGAGATCTAGTCCGTGATAGCTGATTATTGATTCGGTTCCTGTGATTCATGTTGCGTGGCTGGTGTTCCGAATTCCGTGCGTATTACTACGATTACTACAATCATTACATAAACTGAAACCTATGCAGAGACCGCAAAATCTGGTGGACTCAACGCGTATTAGAGTTGAAATGTGCTACCACCAGTAGGGAAAATTAGGGCTTGAGCGAAACCATCTGAAGCCGACGGATCGCGAATTCACAACCATTTCCTTTGTCCTGTGTTAGTCGGTACCTTTCTTATTCATCCACCCGTTCCAGTCATAATCAAGACACGCTGAAGCTTACGGGCGCTGTATTGTGCCGTATATCGCCGGGATTCTCACAAGCTGAACTGGTTGCAGAAATTCTGCGCTAAGTTCTAAACCCAACCAATGATAAACACCCTGGTATACAATTGGTTGTTGTTATTTCGCTGTACGTTTCACTTCTTTTAATTGCTGTATTAAGTTCCGCGTTTTTTTAATTATTGACGTTGGTTATACAGTTGCTGAATATCCACCCTTGGAGTTATATAAAGCGATTCCTTGAGTTGACTCGACGTATTGCACACTGGGGGAGCACTTCGAGGAACAGTTTGACTGTCTACCGGCCTCCGCTTTTCATACAGCTACTCCGACACACCCCATGGTTTCTCTTTGTCACCTCGCCACTTGGCGTAACCCCTGTTGGGCATAGATTGATCATATGGCTATCAGCTATAGATGGAGAGGGTGTGTGAAAGAATGCCGTTCGTATTGGTCTACCCGCTTGAACTTCGAACAAGTACTGGTTTGTGCCAAGTTGTCTGTGCGATTTGGTGGCCGCAAAAAGACGAGGTGCAATCAGCTTGATGTTGCCGTGCTGGCCGACTACCAAAACGAGTTGGCCGCAAGGCTCACTGGTATCCCACCAGAGTGTAGATCAACACTGGGCAACGTGGGATAGAGCAATTCAAACCGTATTTTCACCAGTCTCGTGCGCTGGATACTCCTCAGAGTGTACCGTGGTTACTATCCATGGAACCGCCCATAGAAGCGAAGATCTAAAAGGAACTCCAAGTCCTGAAACGCCACAAGGTGGCTGGATCAAACACCATGCCACCGGGCCTCTTTAACGATGATGGAGAAGCTCTCATGAGAAAACTTGCTAGACTGTTTCCGATTATCTAGGAGAACGAAACTATATCCCATACGTGGGGAGAATCGATTGTTGGGCCCATCAACAAGAGAGGCTTTCGCAACGCCTGTTCCAACCACAGGAGCATAAGAAGGATTCCTATAGCGCCGAAGCTGTTAGCGTCCTTTTTATTAAGCAGACAGCCCATCCCGCGAAGAGCAGATCGGGTTTCCTGCATGTCGTGATCAAGATCAAATCTTCACTCTTCGTCAGCTGCTAGAACACCGACAGATGAAAAAACATTGTGACGGTTCTGGACATCAGAGCGGCCTTCGTCCTGCGTAGTGGAAAACTTTGTTTAAATAACGATGGGGCCAGACAACGTGTGTTATGGTCAGATAGTCTTCCGTTGAACAAAACCATCCTATTGCATCGTCTTCGGTGGCTAGGGCACGTCCTACGGATGTCTGAGCAACGTCCGTCATATCGTGCACTATTTACAGACAGTGGTCCGGGTTGGAAGAAACAGCTAGGTGAGCAGGTTATAATGTGGAGTAGAGGGTTGAAGAGAGTGCTCGGATTCGGCTCCCCGGTTGAGGCCTCAAAGATTCAAGTTGTCGTTGGCTAGAAACACTGCGGGATATGAGATCGAGCCGGAGTCGGTGGTGTAATCCACCATTTTCTGTATCCGATCCCCAAAATAAAGCAAACCAAAAGGTTTAAACTGCGTGCAGTGCACAAGCAAAATGTTTTCAGTCCTAAAATTAACTGCTGTTGTTACATCCCTTTTTCTGTTTCTGTAATTCTCTTTGAGCCCATGGTTATTTTGGCGCCGATATCCGGGTTGGTGAACCACCCAATCATCAACCCAAGGGAGTTGGCCAAAAACCCTAATTCTAAACCAACCAAGTACAGGCGTACGAACCACACCCACACCTTTTCGGTTGTGGCAGTGGTCACCGGCTCGATTGGGCATTGAGGTGTATTAGGCACCTTGGACGTTTGACCCCGTCCGAAGGGTGTATGATCCGATGAATCAGACACCGGCTCCCAATGGATGGCGGTTTTTACACACCGCCCCGCTGCCTTGCGGGTCAGGCTTTGGCTAGCCGAAGGCTCCGGTTGTGGATTCCTCAAGAAAATCCATTTGCCTTGGCCTGAAAAACCTGGCAGTACTCAGCCCACAAGCCAATCGTGCAACATTTTCTTTTTTATAAAGATTATTGTACCATGATTTGTTTGGCACACGGTCTGTCCTCAGCCAAGTGTGAAATATAATCAAATAATAATATTTTGGCGCCGTATCTGTGTAGATTATATATGTTTGATAATAAGTAGTATGTGAATGACTGGACGAAATCCCCCTGGAAGCACACGATTGGTTTCGCGGTTCTTACCGCTCGTCAGGCATGCGTATCCGGTGATCTTTTGTCAGTTCCTTCACACACTTGTACCAGGAAGTGTATTTTCGTCACAGTAACCTTGTTTGCAACACCGGATGACCATTATATATATATATATATATATATATATATATATATATATATATATACGTGTGGTAAATGCACTCTGAACCGAACTGGGTTCCGATACTGTCCTTTCTATCGTCGGGTTTTCTTCCCTTTCATTACCCTTAGAAGCACATTTCCCGTCGTTAAATGTTTGCTGATATTTATAGCAATACAACTCTGCTTACTCACAATTGGAGGACCTCAAAGTTCATTCTTATAAATTTTACTCCACACATTAGTAGCTTCTCTTCCCATTATCAAGCACAGAAAGCTAAACTCCCTCTATTAGCCTACTTTTATTTGCTCTCGTGTGGTTTGAATGAGAGGTACATGTCGATGTATCAGGAGTCATTCACCCGTAAGGATTGTCGATAACAACGTCATATTTAGGATGGGACATTTAGTTCTTTCACCCAGGCCGCTACGTTGCAACATCGGGATGCGCATTCTGATCATGGAATCCTCTACCTCCATGCCAAGTTTGTGTTTGAGGAACCGAAAACACTGTTCTCCCGTCACAAATTTGAACAGAGAAATCAGAAACATGGGTTTGCATAATGTATTCGTAGTTATTTCGCTGCATCTTTACTTGTGAATACCGCAGTCAGTCAATTTTATAGTCAGGGAGATAATAAATGTGAGACGAAAACAAGATCACCAATCACAACGGACAACACGACACAACAATACAAAAAAGAGGGACGAGAGAGAATAGGAGGTCAATCACCAGGGAAAGCTGATGTGACTAACCATTCACATTGTTCACATGAATCGGGGTTGAAAGTGTGAATGACCATAGCCTCGGCAACTTTCAGTAAATTTGTGTTTGTATATCGATTGTGAAAAGTTCAGTAACCTCGGTGGGATTCGAACCCACGCATGGACGCCGCCTACGCTTTGTACGCGCACGCTCCACCAGCTGAGCTACGAGGCCACACCGATANTCCCACATTCGAATTTACCCATCCAACTTACAGAGGCATCCCTTCGAGGCTACTGAAATTTTCACAATCAACATACAAACTTCAAATCTGCCAAACAACAACATAGACTTTGTGTTTGCTGTGTTGTAGATGACCTGGAATGCGTGGGTTGGAGTGAGTGTTTTTGTTCGAATAGGTGTTGCTTTATTGAAGATCTAAGTCTCTTCCGATCATTCGATGACGTAACGGTTGCAAACTTGTCCATTGCTTTCTCAAGCCACACTGGGATGTGTTCGACCATTCGGTGACGTAACTGCCTCTCTGTCCTGCCTATGTAGGTAGCCGAGCATCCACGCTCGAATTGGTAAATACAATTTGATTTGGCGGAGGGGTGCAATAGCTTTTTCACCGATGGCGTTGGTATCCGGGTGGTAATAAATGACAATGACTGGGTCAACTGCTTAATAGACCCGCTTGACGGCAACCGCTTGTTAACTAGTTCACTCATGTCATCGCTTTTGTATACTAACTTCAAAAAAGTTTTCATTTTGGGGACAGTTATTGGGTACTCTGCTTTTGGTGTTACTCTACTTTGCTTGGCGATGAATGGATGCTTGTAGTGCCTCCTTTGAGACATCGCTTTCATCGTCTAAACAGTCCTCTGTGCATATTTCACGAGCACGATGAAATGGTGTGCGAACGAGACCAATTTTGTATCGCATGGGAGCGAAGCTCGTGAAATGCAAGACCGTGTTCTTTCGGAAAACAGATCTTTTAATTGATCCATTTAGTCGACGAGTTATATTTACGTCTGGAAACTCGATGTGGTCATCCCGTTCGTTGTGACCAGTAAGCTGGATATTGATTGAATTGTGCTGAGTCGATGAAATAGGTTTTCTCTGTCCTGCTTGATGTTGCTTATGGCGAAGATGTCATTTCGTCGTGTAGGTAATTGAATTTAAATTAATTTTCGTTGTTCAAGGCAAACGTTTTATTTATTGTTTCGTATTTCAGAGTCCGTGTATGCTCTTTGTTAATTGTATCTTTCAGTGCTGATCATGGAAAACCGCTCATCGATTCATTGAATCGCGAATGGCATTCCTTACCCGGCCGACCGAGGTCAATTACTCTCGTGTCCGTTTATTCTCTTGTGAACCGAAGTCGGTTAACATTCGAAGGCAAAAGATCCCAGCTTTAGTGCACACCTACAGAATCATCTCCTCTTCATAAAGTTAACTATCAGTGCCGTGCTGGTTGTTAAGACCTTTGTCCCAATAGCATTGATTATGAGGGTGTGTCTATCGCACTTGCTGCACGCTGCTCAGCACAATGTCGCGTTCTAAAACCATTATGGACCTCGATAATATTGCAAATCTTAAACCAGTATTTGATAGGGCAAAGATAAATTGAAAAATCATACCGGTCATTTCATCAATATTCACTAGAACTTTCCATTCAGTTCGAACAA
>UZAN01053186.1:1615-16805 GCA_900618425.1 Echinostoma caproni
CTCTTCGATCATCTGATCCCATGCACCCCCTGTGCGCATTGTTACGCGACGTGAATCTCCACATCTGAGAACTTTCACCAATCGGTGTTTACTCTGAAAATATCGGGGTGCAAATTGATGACATAGAACAAGTGATCATGCGTCTGTAGAAAGCGTTTTAGGCTGCCAGACGCCTGAATTACTCAGACAAACCCGGGGGTGGGGGGTGAGCCGTTAGATTCAATCGTGAACCTTCGGTTGGATGATCCTTTTGAACCTGACTGACGAACATCGGATTGACTAGCTCTGAAGACGACGTGAAAAAGCCTAATCCATTAGTTCTGGTCAACCGTGGCATAAATTTGTCAGCGTAGTGGTGTGCGTATTCGAACATGCTTGAGGTCCGATGTTCAAAGCTCGAATGATCCAGTAGATTTACACCACGGATGAACTCTAACTAGAGAGAAACTTAAAATTCCATGCCTTCGGGTTGTGCTATATCGTGTAGATGGTTAATGAAAAACGGTATGATCAGCTGCCAGGTGGCCTGTGAGGTCCCTGGTTCGTTCCCCAGTTGGATCGATGGATTTGCCTTGCTAATGAGACCCAAGCAGGTAGAAACAGCTGTAAAGTGCTTCTTAGCTTTTCAGTCCACACCACAAATTCTTTCTTTGAAATTGAATCAATTACTCCATTACTCTCATGCTTTCGGGGTATGTTTGACTGGATGAACTGAGGAGTCTATGCGTGAGAGAGGGAGAAAGAAAGGAATGGCTGATCGAACTAAAGTATCTAAACACTTAGGAGTTAAAAACGAGGAAACCAGCTCAAAACAACGAGATGGTTTTCGAGGCCAATCTGCTGGTTTCCACCTGGCGAAAAGTTTCGACACTATATTCACGGGAACCTACGATGGAAGTATAGGAATCAACAACCAAATTCTTGAAACATCAGGCGCTTAACTTGGAATGACGAATGTGTTGTTGGGCCCCGCAACAACCAATCATCTACGATACCAGTGTGTTGGTGTCAGCAAAACTGAAACGTACACAGAAGGAGACCGATATGCTTGCTCTTTGGTCACGAATTTGACTGTTGGAGTCTTGCAATATACCAGATTGACTCATGCGACATTCCCAGGACCCAGAATTTGGTCATCGAATTTTGGCTGTGTAATTCAACGGCATCAGTTACTCGGGAAAGATAATAAGTATATTCTGACTAGTTAATTCTCAGGCATATGCACTTTTTGAAACTACTTCATGAATTGGGGATAGAATCTTTTCTACTGCTTGAAGGGTTACTACGCGCTCCAGCATAGGGAACCATCCACCCCCCACTGATTGTGCCGTTATGGCTGGTTCTAAGCAATTATCGTGCAAAATAGACGGAACCTTCAGGCTTATATTTAAGCTTACATCCTCGAACCCTGATCGAAGCAGTATATTGGGGAATTCTGGGTTCACCGACGAATAAATCGCCGGTGTTAAAAGTAATGCATTTGTTATCCCAGGTGCTATCGTCACTACTGTGTGTACTTAAGTTCATATGGGATAAGACATCGCTTATCTGTAGTCGTTTTTTGTTTCTGACAGGTGAAATAATCGCTAAAATACATTAGCGTGTTGTGTGGCTCTTACCGATGAACTTTTTCCCTCTGATTGATTTGTTACGGGAAAATTTCTCCTGTGTGGCTTCATGCAACTCCACTATTTATTTATTCAGTCGTCTTATCCCATTCCACTATTCGTCCTTCTATTGTCTAGGCCTATTACTCGCTCATGGTTGACTCCATACGGCATTTGTCACTCAAACTGCGTCAATGTTCTGACAAATTAGTTCAGCGTGTCAAGTAAGTGATCAACTTGTCCCCACTTCACCTGTTTTATAGCTACCGATTTGTTCGTTATGTGATATGCAGCTGCAGGTTATCGGTCTTCATGCTTAGTCTTTTTAGGCAATGGGTTTATTATAACCAGCTTTGTGCTACGACTTGGCTCAACCGCCCCCCCCCTCCACGGCACTCCAAGTTGTATCATATCGATGCCAGAAAACTCGTAGAAAAAACCAATTCAAAATGTACTGACCTCTCGTAGTCTGAATGGAGCAAAGAATACCACCATTTGACAGTGAATCTGGACCCGTAAATTCCATACTGATCAAACAATTCGGTACAAAAATTCTCACTGTGGTATTCGGTACTATACGATTAAACAGGTTATGTAGTGTGTTGCGATACAGCTATGGCTACATGTCAGTCACACACACAAAATACAAAAACACTCAAAACGCCGTTACACACACGGAAAAAGAAAAACGTGTGCGCAAGAAAGCAAAAAACGAGTTCATTAAAACGAAAAGGTTCATCCGTAATCCAGTTACCGCCTTATCTTTGTCAGTAAGGATCGGGGTCAAATGTGGAACAGGAGAATTTCTTTATGTATTAATTCTCGCTGGTAGGAGTCGAAAACTCGACCTAGCTGAAGGATGAGAACGACCGGCAGATAAGGGGAACGTGTGTGACTAAGGAAAATTTCGTGAGCGAAACGTTCGCAAGAATCAATGTGGAGGTTGCACAGTTTGCTAACAAAAGAGTTCACGGGAAGTCGTAAACGCGCGGTTGAGCCACGACGAAGAGCCATGAGGTTTTTTTAACTAAACCGGAGAAGATCGTAGAGGGCTAACAGATAATAATGAGTAAGATATCCTGATAAACAAAATAACAGACTGTTTGGTGGTAAATTGCCTCGACTTGCGGATATGGAAGGAAGACAAACGTCTGAGTTTGCCAACAGTACCCAGGATCTGGGTAAACCATTTGTAATTACTTTCTGTGGTAACACTATTCGATAGTGTCCGCCCCACACTGGGAGAACCGTCAATGCAAGAAGGTTCATTGGGGTAGGAGCTTGAAACAGTGAAGATAGCCTCAAAAATTTATAAGTTGAGATTAAGGCCTGATCACCATTGTCGAGAAAGGCTCACTGCGTTCAATGACTTGTAATAGGGCCGTCAGCTCGTTTTTTTTTCAATTCAACACGCAACCAATTACAACTGGCAAAAGTGCCACAACATATGAAGAGGAAAACTGTAATGTGTTCATAGTTTGTGTGGATGTCACTTCCCAGAGGAAGGGGGATAACCTCGAGGTCCAAACCCGAAGCATTTGGTCGGAAAGCCAAACCTGCAAGACAGTTGGACGGAGTTCAGAGTCCGCAGTCTATTGAGGGTCGGTATCCGGTTCATTGGATCATACGCCCTTTGGATGGGGTCAAGCGTCCAAAGTGCCCAATTGAGCCGGTGACCACTGCCACAACCAGGTGTGTCGTTCGTACACCCCTTCTTGCCTGGTTTGTAATAAGGGTTTTTAGCCAACTCCCCTGGGTGAACTGCCGATGGTTCACCAACCCTGTTATAGCCCCGGATGCTAACCTTTCGTCCTCTCACTTCGGTGGGAAAACACTGCGGGGAGGCAGTGAGTAGGGTTATTTGAACCGCTTGGTCATATAGGTGTTAGGTAAGGGTGACCAGTTAGCCGGAGACACCCACCCCGAGGTTATAACACCCTTCAAGCATATAATCGTCACGAACACACGCACTGACCAGTCATGCGTTGCATTGCTAGTGAATATATGCAGTGCCTAATGTCACGCGATCGCAGCTGGCGGACACGAGTGCGGTACTATGTTGCGCACTATCACCAGGTCAAGTAACGTGCTGTAGATTAAGAATAGTAAGCAGACATATCGCAAAATGGGGTTTCCAAAACTGCGTGAATTTTGTCTTCTCAAAGATGACAAAAGTAGTGTTATTACTGATTAGCGACAACACTGTAGCCTGTTACAAGCGCTTCATAGTTTTCAAATGGATGACCTCATTTGCTAGCGTGTCTTTCACAAAACCCAATATTTTTTCCAACTTATCTTAAACAGTATTTATCTCACATTTTGGTTCCGTTTCGGGGGTAGTTTTCACTCTTCTAAACCAGAAGCCAATGCAGAATTCTAATTTATGTTTTTATGTACCTCTGGTCGCACGGATTTGCTCTTGTCTCACACAGTGCTGAACAGAACGCCGCCCTGATATCCTCACCCACAGACAGACGGACGTCACGTGCCAGTTCCACAGATAGTGTACCCACTTCAACCAAATTCGCACTAAGTGATGCTCTGGAGAATATGCGAATGATCAATCAGCAGCTCAAGAGTGAGTCCCTCCTCCCCCACCGTTCACGTTCGGTCACATTCCGGGTGTTGTATATGGTGCCTGCCAGCAAGGCTGTCGTCCACGGATCTGCAAAGAATTGATGTGTTGATACGAAAACAAATAATCTGTTTTGACTGCTTGTTTGGCTGTAATGTCACTTAATACCACGGTAATCCTATTGGGGCCTCTCATATTTCTCTAGGCCAGGGCTAGAGGCACTGGTTACCAGTACGGTACGTCTCCGGGGCTATGGGATTTATCCCTTCTGCGGTTCATCACACAAGAATTCATCATATTAAAAAAGTATCACTAACTGGCTTCACTGTAATATTGCCTGATACAACAATCATATGACTGTTTTTAGGCCTGGTAGACTTCACAAGATAATAATCGATTCAGTAGAATCTTGCTGCAACTGAGTGTATGTAATGATTGTAGTAATACGCACGGAACTCGGAATACGGACCACGTAATACGAATCACGGGACGCGAATCAAGGATCTGCTACCACGGACTGGATCACGGAAGCACTGGACCGCAATGGTACGAACACGCAATATCCCATGTGACTGAGCTCGAGGAAAAGGCCACAGGAACGGTAGTTCGTTTATTGGAAGAAATGAGGGCGATTAAATAATATGTACAAAAGAAGATCATTGGTTATCTAGGCTTCCACCAATCGCATCCCAGCATTGCTTGCATCATTCTGCTTGTCTGGACTGCACTGTCTCGGATTGGCTGACACGATCGGCCTATGATGTGTAGTCAGAAGCAGTGACACGTACGCGCATCATTGATGTCACCTTTGAAATTTGATAGATCGCAGGCATCCAAAAACTGTAACGCGCCGCTCCAGAGTAGGTGTCATCTCGTAGGCCTGGATCACCACAGTATACCACCTTCACCTATTCATTGTGCATTCCTCAACAGAATTTCCAAACCTAGCTATGGTCCTCACTTTTATGATAAGTTGGTATGCTCCGTGTGAGTCTTATGGCGAAGTTCGAAACGAGAACGCTTTCTGTGTTCATATCGAAGGGAGATTCGCCAAAGTTTCATTGATCTTATCGTACTTCCCTCCTTTGTTTACCTCCTCGTTATTTCAGTGGTTGATGAGTTGTTGTTCTCGCAAGGTTGGAACGAAGGACAGCAACAACAACAACAGCCAACAACAACTCGCAGTGACTCATCCGACCACGGCACAGGAAAGACCGGTCCCAATCTGTTCACCTTTGTCCCGATTGATCGGAATGAACCATCCAGTCCCCAGGTCTCTCGGGACCTACCCTTGTCCGCGCCAGTGAATCGAGTGGTTCTTCATCCTGGGACAAAAGTGACCACAAAAACCAGGACTTCAGCATTTGTCTTACCAGGACAGGTGCCACCTCAAAGTCAAACACTTCGACCCCCCATGGACGAAGAGGACGAGTACTATTGAGCTTCGGAACTGTTCGCGTGTGTGCAATATGTCGTGTCATTGTAAATCCCTTTCTCTAGCCTTTCACTTGTCCATGTTTTCACTAAAACAACTTTTTTGTTGACCATCCATGCCTTCAAATTACTTGAACAATAATTGTCCCGGTTGCTATTCGACCAAACACAGAGTCCCCATGTCTTAAGCTGAAAAGGTATTATCCTCGCGGCTTCTGCTTGGCTCGATACGGTTCAGATTTCCAAAATACATGTTAGCCTTTTCGCGCCTCCCTCTCACTCTTCGTGTTTGTCAACTAGAACGGCGACACTGTTGTTTTCTTGAGGTTTTACCCTGTTCCACCCTGTCTTCTTATCTCATATTTGCTTGCCGTTTTCGAAATCCTCAGATCCAACTGTTTCATGAAATGTGAACGGTGAAAACTACCTTCTCTTCCATCCATAACATTTCAAGAGGTGTGACCTCCCATCCATCTTCCCGAGTTTTCTACTCGACTCTGCTTGCCCATTTATTATTATCATTACCACTATTATTACTATTATCTCCTTCAGTATGAACAACTTTTCCAGACACCGTGTCGTCGAGGTCTGATCAGCTTGAGCGCAAATGTGTATAGGTTTGATTTTTATCCTCATCGTAATTTCCGGTCCTCTGTAACACATGCCAAGACGGTGTTATTTTATTGCTGCCCGTTATTTTCACTTTGCTTATCATTATTTTTTGTTCGTTTGTCTGTTTTCCATTGCTCTTATTTCCCTTTGGTTTCTTTCCGCTTGAAAACTGATTTCTTCTCTCTTTCTCTGCGTGCAATCGCGTTGCTTGTCATGCCATGTCATGTTTACTGGTAAGCCCAAGCAATCACCCGAGAATTGTGCTTAAAATGGGTGCAATGCTAGTTGAACTGATTTCTTCTCTCTTTCTCTGCGTGCAATCGCGTTGCTTGTCATGCCATGTCATGTTTACTGGTAAGCCCAAGCAATCACCCGAGAATTGTGCATAAAATGGGTGCAATGCTAATTGAACAAACCATCTAAACAGACCACGGACAGCTGAAATCTCATTCGTCCTCGACAGTTTCCTTTTCACGCGCTCTTCTCATCATCTATTTCGAAAATCGTTTCAGCTTTACCCCCATCAGAACGCCTCAACCTTTACAAAATATACATATATTTAAGTCATACAGGTGTTATCTTTTCATAAACAAAATAAGCGAGCAAATAAAAACATCTCAATTTCGCATGTTCCGTGATACACCGAAGCCGTACCGTTCCAAAGACGATTGGCTCGATGACTCGGGAAATTTCGATCGAGTAGATGAGTTCGTACGTTCGTTTTCTTCCTCAATCTGCAATCCAACTTCCAGTGGTTTTCCAGTGAGTTTGGCATAATGAGCAGAGGCTCCGGCAAGCAAACGACTCATGGTCGGATCTAACACACACACACAAGCACATGCACAAACGCGTGTGCATGCTCGCTCTGAGTATATATTCGAACTTACTAGATCTCATATTGCTGTCGGTTCGGGTATATTTTATCGCACTCTCAAAATAGGAAACGGGCCATGGTGAGACACGTTTTTTCGCAAGAGAACCTTCAAATATAAAGAAGAAACGGCTTATGAATTTCATGCGTTTTGGGCAAATAAAAATATATGCAACTGATATTAAGCTAATGACCCAGTTTATAAACAATACAGGTGTTGACCAAACTCGTGCAACATCACCCTCATTTTGAAAATCCATTTCAGCTTGCAATATCATAGTTATGTATAGATGGCTATGAGTACAGTGTATTTATTCCTGACTTTATCTTCAACATCTACGTTCTTAGTTCATTTCTATCACCATTTGAATGTGCGCGACCTTGAGTGTCGCTATAAAATTTGCAGTAGTTCGAAAGTTACAGCTCTGATTTAGAAAATATTTTGGGCAAAGTAGCATGGGTGCTCATTCTTTTTAATAGATGATTCCTGTCCTATGAGAGTCTCTATTAGGTTGAGCACACGTATTCTAAATTTCTATTCTCTTTTCATTCAGTGCACAGTAAATAAGCAATTTATTGAAAATATTCTAACTTAAATAAATTGCTAGATTATTAGGCTACAAACTACTCACGCATTATCTCCAATGCTGGAAGAACTGAAAACATAGTCCAAGAAAGATACAAGTTGATCTTCGAAACTTGACCTTGAGATGTGCGGCTCGTTGAATAAGCGTCCTGTAGTATCACCATGCCCAAACCGGATAAAACTTTCAGGTTTTGGCATATATTTAAAACTGAGAAGTAACTAAAACGAGAGGCGCATGAATCTGTTGGCTCAGTTGATATCTTGTGGAAGCGCTTCTATGTGAACATAAGTCCAATTTGTTGCATATTCAAAGAAATTTCTTCATCAAGACAAACTGAGAGGGAGAAAACCGGCTATAGCAAAGTAAGATGATAGTTGTATTTGATTTCAGCAGAGAATAGTTACACAAATCCAATCTGGATGATAGTCCGGGCTGATTAGCCATTTCCCCCCACGATTTCGTTTGGAAAGTGATGGCTCAATTTGAAATGCAGGTGAGGCCACGTGATAAAAAACTATTATCGAACGCCCAACAAAGCATAGCGCGTATTGATTTGACCAACAAATTCAAATCGCGTCGCCCGCCCATTTGGCAATGGGTTTATCTCACTGGTGGCCAACGCGTAATTCAGCATATTGTTAAAGCTGATCTACTGAGCCAGTTTTCTAATGAATTTCTTTTTACCTGTCAAAAGAATTAAATGTGTACACCGCCTAACGAGTTGGAAAGGGTAGGATTATTGAGCTCATTGTTGTTGGTCTCCTGCATACGCCAGTTCGGACATGGTAAAACTTTCTGCACTGATAAGGGAGATTTTCGATAACCTTCACTCCAAAAATGCATTCACGGAAGTCATATTTTTCACATATGAAGGTTGGTATATCTTCTCGCTTGAGCTTGGTGGTAGAAAACGGTGAGACCTAAATAAATATTATTTTTTCACTTTTATACAGTTTCTAGAGGGGTCGATTTCAATGTTAAATTCGTTTTATTAACGCGCAGCAGCTAGGATTTTAATTTANTTTCCCTCTATCAGAAACAGGGATAAGTTAGCTACCTTGCCATTGGTCGCCAGTGGTGAAGGTGTGCGGTGTGTTAGAGGAAACTTGCAAATTCTGTTTGGCAGTTAACTTAGTGGATTCCATCCTAAAGCGACTGTCTCCAGTGCTCAAAAATGAAGAATAGCAAATGGAACATGGCCGAGATGAAAGTAGAATACCTGTATAAAGTCCATGGTGAAACGATATTACATTACGGGAAAACTCGTGGTCTGATTTGATTTGTGATACCACATCGGGCAGCACAAACATCTGTAGAACATTTGTGACGACAGTGGTCTATGCACTGCAGAGTGAAGACCAAGAAAAATTGCAATCTCCTCTGTACGGTTTAAATAATGGTGTAAACATGATCGTTGTACTTCTCGCAAGTTAATAAGCTTGGTAGATCTAAAATAAAGACCGGTGTTTGAGCACGCAAGTCCATGCAGCACTACTCGAATGTGTTGAGAGAACTGAGTAGGGAAGGTCATTTGTTGGGCGTTAGGCCATTATAACCGAACACCACACGAAGTCGGTCATACGTTGGGCATGTCTCAAAATGATTTTCCCAAGCGGGGGCTGTATTCGCCAAGGCGGTCATGAGGTATTTCATTTGTGGTGCAAAAAGTAAGAATTGCTCCATCATTTTATTTCCTTTCAGGCTTTCCTGAACAGGGATTCGAGAAGACTCTGTAGACGGTGTGACTCACGTACCGCACACAGTAACATTTATGTATATCTTCAAACAAACGCCACCCATATAATTATTACATTCAAAAATTCACTTTGTAGCTTCATTCTTCAAAAAAATTTGTTTTCTTTAGAGATTTCCAGAACCGGATTGCCCTAATCAAATCCCTCTGTAGAAAAGACTACCAAGCATAACAGAATTAATGAAGGTGAATGTCTAAGTGACACAACTTTCCCAAATACATTCATTCTGTTGACTTTTTTTCTGAATTGAGATAACTTTTGTGTTTTCTCGATACACAGTAGAGCACCGCACCCAACGCGACTGATCTGTGGCGCGCAGAATAGCAACTGAAGGTCAGTGCCAGTAGGACCAATGACGAATTGAGTGCCATACAGCTCAGCGCGATAAACAGGAGACACACGAATCACCACCTTTTGGATAATGGAGACTAGCAGCATAAGACCACAGATTTGATACGGTAAACTGAATGAGGCATAGTATTGAGCTGGGCAATTAGTTCAGTTTAGTTTTTGCAATGGTTAACCTCAAACTTTCGTGCAGTATTGTTGGTTGCCGTCTTTCTGTTACCCATTTGGATGGAGTAGAGGGGAGGGTTTGAAAGCTGGAGGCAGCACCCACTTACAGAAACAGAATACAACTCAACTAAAGTTGCGTGGAACTGGAGTGGATTCACAAGTGCCACGGTTTACGACACTCAACCATGTGGCTCAGTGCCTCTTGAGGTCTCCAACCGGGAAGCCTAATGTGACCTACACGACCGAGTCCGATATGGTCAGCGTTTTCATACCCTTTTCACACCATTTGAGCGGTAATGCTCAAACAGGGTTCCTAAATCTTAACTGAACTAAAAATGGAGATTCTCATTTGGTTCTGAAGGATCAAAACAGATTCATAGAGGACAAGAGGTGTAAGAAGCAAGAGTGAAAATAGAAAAGCTAGAGACAACCTGACTGAAGTTTGGAGGCATTCAGCAGGCAAGACACCAGACAGAATAGGATCAAGTGGGAGAAGCTGGATAGTTCAAGTGAAGAAACCAAGGTAGACGAAGAAGTGTCCACCGGTGATACGCAGCCCTGCTGTCGCCCGGCTCACTACCACGCTCAACTTTTGAGGCCTTAAGTGGTTTACAACTGCAAGTCTCAGGGTTGAGTTGCCAGTCTTCCCTCACACCACAAATGTGCAAAACAACTCACGGAATGCGCACTCTACCTACGAACTCACAACACTCCACAGCCTTTACTAACATTCAAGGTTTAAACCGAAAGGTTAATTCTGCACACCACTGTCTCCAATCTCATTCCTCCTTGGCTTTATTTTTGACGAAGACACAAACCTCTCCCTTCATCATTCTGCCGCTTCTTCACAACTTTAGCAACTAGATTTCTCCAACAGTGAGTTTTAGCCTATGTGGCTGAAACTTCGACTCCCCTCTTTCAACCACTATTTTACCGCTCTCCGAGCAACAGCGCTTCTATTTTTGGTATTCTATCTTCCAACGTTGAGACACCAATGGCAGCAGATCCTAACAGTCAAATTACCATTGTTGGAGATTTCAATGTTTGGCTTTTGCTGTGGTCAAGTTAACTAGCCGACCTCCCCACACGCATTCGTGATCATATTGATCACCGCGCCCACACCCTTGACCTTATACTCACATCCATTTCCTCTTCTTTCTGCAACACCACTTCCCTTTCTCCATTAGGCTCATCGGACTATTGTCTCGTTTCCTTTCTCACTCCATTTCACCACCTAACTCCAGACGCACCTTTTGGCGTTACGATTCAGCTAACTGGGACGGTTTTCGTGACTTTATGGCTTGTTATCCCCGGAAGGATTGTTGTTTCCACGTCTCTTTCAAACTTTATGGAGATTGTTCTTCAAGGTATGTATCTTTATATTCTACACTTCTCCAAACCCGGCAAACCACGATACCCTGAATGGTTTAATCATGCTTGCAACCGTGCTGTACGTTTTAAAAGCTCAGCACTCCATCGTTGGCGCCACTCACCAGCATCCCGCAACCGCTTCGTACAGGCGGTCTCCCTTTATTTCTACACTTGCCTCTTGCACTGCGCGCAAAGTTGGTTTCCTATTCCACGAAAAGCGTTTCTTTACACCCAAGTACCTTCTCCTTTTATACAAAGTTCAAATCCGCCCGATGCCTGAATACTGCAGTCACGTATGGGGTGGGGCTTCGTAGTCCCCTTTTTCTTTCCTCGACCGTGTTTAACGTAAGGCCATTCGGCTGGTCGACGAACCGTCTTTAACTTCCAACTTCCAGTCGCTTTCCCATCACCGAGTAATTGCTTCGTTATCGCTTTTCTATCGTTACTTTTTGATTTCTACTNNTGTCCCCAGATCTCGGATCTCTATCCTTCAATATTCTTTTTTCCCGAGGACTGAGAAATTGTGGAACTCTCTTCCCAGTTCCGTGTTTCCAAGCACTTATAACCTTGCCCTTTTCAAAAGTAGGATTAACAACTTAATTCTTACTTGAATGTTCCCCCACATACCTCCCCCTTACAGTATATCATTGATTATGGGGTTTGCCCTTTTTGCTGTAAATCATTTCGTGTCTAATAAAAAAGACCATGGAGCACTGCGTACACCAGGAGATGGTAGCGATCATGCCAAGGGCCAATATGGCAAAAATAGTTTATGCGAAACTTTACACTACCACTCAAACCATCCAGAAAGGCTCTCAGGTACAATATCACCTGCCTATTCTGTATCGGACAACCTAATACTTGGGAGCATATTGATGCCGTTATCTTAGCATCATCATCATCATACAGCGAAATACAGAAAAGCGAACTTCAGTGATCGCTGCCAAGCTCGCAATGCATATGCAATGGGGTTTGATGGACGGACATTGCTAGGGTGTCCAGCCACTAAGCAGGAGAACGTTCTCAAAGCCTTTAGTTCTGACAAAAACCTAACCGCAAGGCAGCGGGTGAAGCGAAGTGGAGACCCATTTACTTGGATCGATTACTCCTCCACCATTTTTTACCGACTGAAACGCAAATTACAGTCGAACCCTCAACCTGGAGGACCAGTAAACTGAACTTCGTCCGACCTCTACCCATTGACCTTCCAGGCATGATTAGATCTTCGGCTCGACAAAAGCTATCCTGTGTAGCTTGTTGGGTCAGAGAGGTGTACAAGCCATCACACCACGTCAAGGTGCAAAGTGCATTTTCTGAACCAGAGCTGAGCAAACACGAAGCTTTCTACCACTAAAAAGAGCGATTGACGGTGACAGCTGGTGAGTTTTAAACTTAGAACCTTGAGGACTGATGTGCGCTGACAAAAACGCTCGGCTATCATCACTGGGGGAAGAAATATTCAGGACCATTATGCTGAGACTGCACCTTGACGTGGTGGGACGATTTGTGCACCTCCCTGACCCAACGAGCTACATAGGATGGCTTTTTTTAAGCTGAAGATCTAATAATGCCTGCAAGGTCGAACGGAAGAGGTCAGACAAAGTTCAGTTTACTGGTTCTCCAGGTTGAGAGCTCGACTCGAATTGGCGCTTCAGTCGGTAAAAAATGCTGGACGAGTAATTGATCCAAGTAAATGGGCCTCCCATCCGCCCTACCCACTGTCTTGTGGTTATTTTCTTGACAGAACTAAAGACTTTGGTTGAGAACCCTAATCGTTCTCGTGGCTGGAAACCCTAGCAGTACCCGTCCACAAAGTTCCAACAAACAAAAACAAAAAATAATTTCAGCCTGCACTGGTCGTCGAGCAGGATAATCAGGAAAGCGCTGCTCAGACATCCCTAACATTGTTTCACTCCTTGTTTTCCATGTCCAATTCTCGTCCTTTGCCCCTTCATCTAAACCATAACATTCCGCCACTCACCACTGCTTGCTGCCAAATAGCGCTGTAGGTAGTTTACCACTAAATAATTTGTATGTTCTGCGGCCTCGTCAACCTCTCAATCTGGAGGCTTTTAACGTGAAGACCCCGATGCATGCCTTGCGCGTGCAATGGACTCTTTGGAATTCGATGTCTGTGCATCGGGGACACGAATTCAGGATTCTAAGGATGTAAGCCATCTGAGTGCACCGGGTCTGTCCTCGAGGTACTTGCCCACATCAGGAGACGATGAAGTCTGCTCTTTGGTTCAGTGAGGTGTAGGAATCGTACTAAGCGATAAAGCCGAGGCCTCAACAGTCGTTTGTGTGCGATGAGGTTACACGGTTCACTTAGTGATCGGGAAGGAAGCAATACCAAAGGGTGCTTGTTCATCATATCGGCATGTGCACCAACCAACTTCTGCGACACTTCGCCACCTGAGACTCTCAAGAGAGATGAATATTCACGAACAGCAAGCAGGATTCCGACTAGGTCGCGGTTGTATCGACCAAATCTTTACTCTGCGTCGTGTTCTCGAATTGCGCCGACCAACAATCGCAGTGTTCCTTGACCTAAAAGGAGCCCTCGATTCAGTTGGCCGAGAATCCCTAATGGATTCCTTGTTTCGCAAAGGAATGCCGCAGAAGCACGTAGACCTATTGAGATAACCGTACCTGCATACTTCGGGTAGCGTAATGGTCTATGGAGAGCTAAGCAAGTCGTTCGGAACCAGGGCCGGTGTTCGTCGAGGGTGTTCTATTTCACCTGCTCTAACTAATGGCTCTGTGAAGTAATGCACAGAGCCATTAGGTAGAGTAGGTGTCTCTCGCCTTCCAGGTTGGAGACCGTAAGACTCCACAACTAGTTAGTTGAAGACATTGAAGGATATGTCAGCGAACCGGCAGCAGTGGCGTTCTTGTTGTCGTTTTTTATCAGGTCAGAATGCTTGAAACGGTATGTATGCAGAGTTCGATTGCGTGCTCTGTGTTTTGACCATAGTAGCTCATCTTCTTCTCCCTCCCTCAAAATAGATCCAATCCCTTCCCCTCAAAATTTTACTACTAACCCTGTATGCATTGCGAGTTTGGAAGTAGTCAGTGAAGTTCGCTTCACTGTATTTTGCTGTACGATAATGATGTTCTATTTCACCATTCCTATACAATGTTGTTAATATCCCAGATGTCTTCTTTATAGAAAAACGAGCCCCATTAGCACATCCGACGACTGTACAATTTTTTTGCACCCGAAAATCTATGTTAAAATGTTTTATCTTCAACAAGCAGAGGTAGCATCCCGAATAATCCGAAGGGGGAATTTTACACATGATAACTTCTCTCGACTCCAAGATATGATCTCTTCAACCGATTTTTCTGTCTTCTCCAATTCAAATAATTCTTCCAGATGTGAACACCTCACCGGCTACTTTAATTTCTGTTTTGATTTATGTTGCTCAATCGAGACAGATTCTCATCGCCTCTCCTAAAACGCCTTCGACGTAATAAGAAGGCATATATGAATGGCAGGCGCTACGATGTTAAACGACTCCCAATTATCATCAAGGCAGAGATTTAGCGCTTGAATCGGATGTATGTTGAAACCATCCTGGGCAACCAGAGCTGTCGCGAGATGTGATCGGCGTTGAAGCAACTCTGTGACACACGTGGGAGTTTCTGTTCTGACGTAGAATAATTAAACCGACAATTGTCTCCCTCCTCTGGGTCCAATTCTTCAGAAATCACTAACCCTGTTTCTCCGACGGAGGTTCTAAAAGTTTTGAAGCAATTTGAGTTAAACAAGGCCCACGGACGGGACTTAAAGCCCCTATTTTATTGAAAACCTGTGCCGAACACCTTGCAACACCCGTCACTGAGTTTTTTAATTCGTG
>UZAN01053188.1:6473-16804 GCA_900618425.1 Echinostoma caproni
ATCGATCACTTTTCCAGAAATACCAGATGACAATTCAACCATACAGTTATTTCAAACTATTCTCTCTGAGGATGTGATCGCAAGAGTAAAAATCGTCCATTCACGTCATTTGATGTCCGTATCTGAACCTTCGGTGTTTGATAAGTCCCATAATTTTTGTTGTGACAGCATATTAAACTGGTGACATTCATAGACCAATTGCCTGATATTCAATCTGCAATTTTCCCTTAACGTCTGTAGAACGAAATGGGGGAAAACTGAATTAGGTTGATGTACGTGTTTTGTCAAGTCCACTTAAGTTGCACACAGTCCTCGCTGGCCGAACGGTTTCGATCAACCCTTTAATTTGCCTTGAAGATGTTGGCTATGTATCAAACTGAACAACGCTGGAATAACGTGCAGTTTCGTCTGTATTTGTGGTGATCCAGGCCTAAGTGATGACGCCTACCCTGGAGCTGCGCCTTACAGGTTCTGGACACCTGTGATCAATCGAATTTGAAAGTTGATGTCAATGACACGCGTACGGCTTCTGACTACACGCCATAAGCAGGTTGTGCCAGCCAATCCGAGACAGTGCAGAAGGAAGCAGAATTATGCAAGCAATACTACAGTACGCTTGGTGGAAGCCTAGATAACCAATAACTTCTTTTGTACATATTATCTAGTTGCCCTTATTTCTCCCAATAAACGAACTACGAACTACCATTCTTGTGGCCTTTTCCTCGCTTCTCGTTCACGTGGGATATTGCGAGCTCGTGAAGTTGCGATCCAGTGCTTCCGTAATCCAGTCCGTAATAGCTTATCCTAGTGTGTCCTGTGATTCCTATTGCGTGGTTTATGTTCCGAATTCCGTGTACTACTACTACTACTACTATTACTACTACTACTACTGCTACTACTACTACTACTGCTACTATTACTACTACTACTACTATTACTACTAATACTACTGCTACTACTACTACTACTACTACTACAATCATTACGGGGACTTTCATTGATGTTACGTATTAATCCGTGGAAGATTCGTTCACAGCCCTCGGTCCATTTTCAATCCGCAGTGGATTATGCAACAAACCAGGGCTGAGCCGTGGTGACGAAATTGAGAATGAACCGAGAATAATATTGAAGGCATTTATGGTGATCGTGGCCTACGAGATGACGCATACCACGGTGCGACACATTACAATTTTCGAACAACTTTAATGAATCAAGCTTCCAAGGTGATGTCAGCATACCTCCTACACCTCACAGCCTCTGGACTAAACACCATAGGCCCATTGTACCAACCAGTCAGAAACCGTGCGGCCCAGACAGAAGCTGTACAACGCCGGAAACACTAGCACGCGGTGGACAGAGGCTTGGACGAACAATGAACTTGTTTTGTACATGTTATTCAAACCCGCTGATTTCTCTCAATAAACGAACTGCCACTCCTGTGGCCTTTTCCTCGCGTCTCGGTTACGTGGGATACTGTCGTGCAAGTGTCAGTGTGATTCAGTGTTTACGTGGCTTACGTGATTTCTATTTAGTGATTCGTATTTCGTGATTAGCGCGTACTACAATTATTACAGCATCCCATAATATATTGTAGATCATGTTGATTTTTCGGGGACGCGAAATGCATCCGAGTTTCGAATCGGTTGGAGTTCTTTTGATATCCTTTGGAATAGACAGTGAACCCTAGGAACTTCAAATCCATCAATACCTATATGCACTTAGATGGTTTGATTCATACTTTCTTTCTTCTGGAATCGCTCAAGAAGTTCCTTTAAATTATTATCATGGACTTCATTCATTGCCCCAAACACAATCAACTCGTCTTGTTAAGCCGTGACACTGCCAGACACAGCGTTGTCTGGGTTACACATTACAAAACCAAACTGTCTGCCAAATGAAGAAATTCGAGTCGTCCTCTGAATATCAGAAAATTCTGGACTGCATTGCGTTCGTGAGACATTAACTTGACGAAACAGTTCCAATGGATGGGAAGATTTGGGCCCATTCCTTAGTCTCCAGGACGATCACCGGACAAGAGTTCACTGGACGCCCCCCCCCCTCTTCCCAACTAGAAAGGTTTATATGGAGGGAAATGTGTATCTTGCGGCAGTGGAAATGTTGGATAAAATGAGGCACAGCAACAGGAACACTTGCAATGAGATTTATAATTGTCCATGTTGAAACCGCCAGAGAAGAATTTCAGCAACTTGTTGGAGACTTGTTTGAACCGAGAACGAAGAGACATCTATTATCGGCTTCTGAAACCAAAATGGAATAAAAATTAATGTCTCTTAATAATGTTCCTCCAGATTATATTATATACCTTTTCAAATGATTTTATTCTCCACCGTTAACTTTGTTGCGTAGTACATTAGGGAAGATTTAATTTGAGTTCTATTAGTGTCAATGCAGGATGTTGTCATGTGTGTGTATGAGGGGGTGTGTATACAAAAGAAATCAAATAACAAGTCATGCGGAATGTCTATTACAGTCTATCAACGTTAAGACCCGCAGTTACATCAAGAGAGAATAACCGACGGTGTCTGCAAAGTGTATCCATCGTTCCATTTCGCCTGTTCGCCGAGCCTGGCAATTTGTTTGCAAACGTTTCATTATCAGCCGAGGTGACATCGTCAGTGCTTTTGAAGTGATGATGTCACTTCGGCTGGTGACGAAACGTTTGTAAACAAAGTACCAAGCTCGGCGAACAGGCGAAATGGAATTCAGTTCACCCGAGCTACGAGAACCGATTCTCAATAATTTGTCAACCTGTATTCATCATATCCATGATAAAATGTGAATTCAACAACCTCGCCAATAGTAAATATATTTCACTGTTCCTAAATGGTGTTTCACAGTAGAGATCTGGCTTCACGGAGGAGGTTTTTCTTGGAAGCTGAATCAAGTATTGTTACATTCGCTACTTCAGGGTCATTTAGGTTGTTAGTGTTGGAAAAATGTATCCATATTCCTTGATGAATGGCGTATTTTTGCGCTACAGATTAGTTATGTCAGTGATAGCGTTGCCTAACTTATTCACTAAGAATAATTATTTTGGTTTCCTAACTGGTGTTTCACTCTCCTATGCTCACAAGTTCATGACTCATGACTATATTCAAATTTCACATTTCTATGACTGAATGTTTGAGCTCGTAATTTGCGTTAAACAAGACAGAGAGTTTCTAGAAAAGCAACAGAATGTTCGTGCTGACTATAGAGAGGCACAGTCCTCTTGGAAGGAATAGAGTGGCTGAGAGTAATCTGTCAACCAGCGAGCTTGCTTTTCTCATTTCCAAGTATTTTGCTTGAGGTTGAAAGTTCAGGGGATTGTTACACACAGAAAAAGCACAAGAGTTTTACAGATGTGTAATAAAACCTCATGGATATGAAAGAAGTGAAGACATAGTTTTGGTGAAATGGCAATGTGTCCGAACTGACGGTGACAGAACGAAATGTAGCGCAGCCAACTGAGTGACGAGCAGGGTGGATAAGATAATAGAATTCTTTTTTTCTATAAAGTCAGCCCACAAGGATAGTTGGTTGGTTGGCCGTACTACACATTAGTTAATATTTGTATTTTGATGCTCATACGCGGATGTTGTCACTTATCCACAGTTATTCAGTCATTCAGCTTTCACGTGACCAAGGTCGTGCGCATCAGTCTAACTGGTACAATAAGTTTAGTATATGGGCTCAATAAATATTGCATATATCCCGGTCACTCATCATCTGACCTATTACCGAGCACATTGGTTTCGTTCCAGCGACCGACCTAATCTGCGTGCATCAACGAGCGAGTCCGGGAGGGTGATTCTATCGTCCCCAGACTGTACACTATCATCCAGCACGCATACACACGTGAATTCATCTATATCACATGACCCGTTGTGACAATGGCCTACAGTCGCTCGACGATCGATAGTCCATTCCGCTGGTCTATTGACAAGTAATTGGACTGCCAACACAATGGCAACGGAGACAGTGGACTAATTTGTCCTCCGCGGTGCGATGAATACTATGACTAAATCAGCTCGGTTGAGGTCAGTTGTCCCCCGGACGAATACACTGGATAACAACATTGTGTATTGCCTTAACTATATTCCTTTTAAACAGAAACCCATGAATGTATTAATCCACACGTGCAATAATTGGATGGGGTGTTGTTGATTGATCTTTCGCGCAATCGTACAACAGTAACACTGTATTTAAATTGGGGAATTAACGATCTCCCACGGAGTGAAAGCCACACCGAAGACTATCCACAGTGCCTGGTGCCTGTGAACTATCGAATGACCCAATTTAAATATGATACTCTAAATTGATTAAACCATTCTCTATAGGTAATCACCGTCGATCATCCAGCTCAGCGCTAAGGGCTCGAAGTACCAACCCTAGGGTTCACGATTCGAGTCCCTACAGAAAAAGTACGCAATGTTGACGAGTCCCAAACACGGCGAACCTGATGTCCCGTCATTAGAAATATTTCCATCGCTAAGGGTTTATCCCTAAACTCCAAACACTTAACTCTGCATTCTGCGGTGCTTCCACCTTCCGACATGCATGAACCATGTTCTATCCCCGGTGGTTTTCGGTAATATATTCGTTTTGCTCTTCATTTTTCTAAACAGGCTAGATGGTTATTTGATATTC
This sequence comes from Echinostoma caproni, assembly GCA_900618425.1. Lineage (NCBI taxonomy): Eukaryota > Metazoa > Platyhelminthes > Trematoda > Plagiorchiida > Echinostomatidae > Echinostoma > Echinostoma caproni. Next base: position 11,124 of record UZAN01053188.1, read on the forward strand.
TGTCAATTACTTCTTCTTAGAAATCCGTCTCATGAAAAGACGTGAAATTCTATCGCACGTATTGCCTGATCTCTTGAAACCGTTTCTTAATTATTAAGACCATTCAACTCTCTTTAGAGATGAATCATTTGTTAACATAAAGGTCATTCACACATAATGCCAAATTTGGTCATCTGTATTTCAAGCATGCCAATAAAGTTTGAAAAGGAGTAATAACAAGCACAATTAGAATCCTTGGCAGTTTACTGACAAAATAAAAAGATTTACATAAGTATTTGTTCGACTAAAATTTCACTCCTTCGTTCACCATAAAACAGTACGATTAATAAATCATATCACGATTTCACTGGTTATCTAAATCATCATCAGCGTTGGTTCAACGATAGAGTATCGCCCTCAGTTCATACAAGCAGGATATCGTGCATTGCAGTGCTTCGCATATTCAACATACTGACTGTCTAATGTCAGACAAGAGTTCACGCCCTGTATCACGCCTGTACAACCAGTTACTTTCCCTTTAAGGTCATGGGCGGAGGTATCTACAAACATTATGGGTCTCTTTAGTATTGCAACACTACACAAGAAGTACATGTTGGTTGCAACCTGCTACTATCGTATGTGACCAGAAGCCCAACTACCGATTATACGCTGACTCAAGCATACGTTTAACAGATTCGGATTACCAAAAGAAATCGTGTCAGACAATGGTCCTAAATCCACAAGCTACGAGTTGAATCAGTTCCTGAATTCTAGTGGTGTGAAACAAAACAGAACAGTACCATACAATCCAGCTGACAATGGTATGGTAGAAAGATTAAATCGATCTTTGAAAGAAATTATGCAGGCAAACTATTTGGACGCATTGAAGTGGGAAAATTCCCTACTTAAAGCATTGTTCACTTACCGGACCACCCGGCAAACGGTAACAAACAAGACACCAGGAGAAATGATGTTTGGTAGGGGCATTCGAGCGAAGTCATATGCCGTTTTTCACCCAACCAGTTGCAATGACACAAAATACAAGGAGCACTTGAGAACCTATCAGGATACATACGGAAGAGAAACTAAACCGTTGAATGCTGGGTGCCAGGTACGGACCGAAACTCGCGTTACTCAGAAAGGGCTCCCTGTGTTATAGCCTCCGCTCAAAGTTGTGAAAGTTTTGGGACCGGGAACATACCTACTCAAGAATAGCCGAAAGGTTAACGCTAGACACCTCTACAAACACCGGCGTCACGTGGTCAGGAGGAAACTTACCAATCGAATGGCACAGTAACAGCTCTTGCTGTAAGATCGAACAGCCCAGACGTTCCATCTCGAACCCAAAACCAGTTGGCCGTTACCTATTACAAAAGCTAATAAATGGAAAGAAGTGATGTTGTGCGATAAGCGCATTTGTTCGATGACACATAAACATTGCCAAGAACTACGAGAACCCCATACGTATCTGTAATAATTGTAGTACGCGCTGATCACGAAATACGAATCACTAAATAGAAATCACGTAAGCCACGTAAACACTGAATCACACTGACACTTGCACGACAGTATCCCACGTAACCGAGACGCGAGGAAAAGGCCACAGGAGTGGCAGTTCGTTTATTGAGAGAAATCAGCGGGTTTGAATAACATGTACAAAACAAGTTCATTGTTCGTCCAAGCCTCTGTCCACCGCGTGCTAGTGTTTCCGGCGTTGTACAGCTTCTGTCTGGGCCGCACGGTTTCTGACTGGTTGGTACAATGGGCCTATGGTGTTTAGTCCAGAGGCTGTGAGGTGTAGGAGGTATGCTGACATCACCTTGGAAGCTTGATTCATTAAAGTTGTTCGAAAATTGTAATGTGTCGCACCGTGGTATGCGTCATCTCGTAGGGTAGGGTGACCACAGTGTTTTATATCTAAAACTGGTAAAATGGTTTTTTTGACATGTATTAGTTAAAGTGTGGCAGCTTGTGCATACATACAACTGGAATTTATTTTTGGGTAAATACTGTGCTCTTATCGCTGGTGCAGTTTCACGTTTCCACAAGAAATATTTCTCAGCCGAATTCGTGCAAACAAGTCTTGGACGATATTCATTATTGGAGGTCTGTTGCTCGGAGCAACAGATAATGATGTTCGTCTCACCATTGACAACTTTAATTCTTCAAGTAGGAAGAGCATTGGAAAACCTCTTGTATTAGCTCGATCACAGTGCGCTCCCCTCCGCTGACTAGATGTTGATACCACTCCTGCATAGGTCTGTCGAGTTTCGCTTTGTACAACCTCGCCTGAAGGTTTACCTTCCTTGTTTCTATGGCTTCTTGGTTGAAGCTTTGAGACTTATACTGGTAGGCGTATTCACGTAGTTCTCGTTCAATCACTGGGTAAACCTTCAGGCGAGGTTGTACATTTTGCTCAACCCAAAGGCGACTGTAGTGAACAGCTCATTTGTTTGTATATGTTCTTATGGACGGCCATCAGTAATAAGCTCGAAAGTCCGAGGTTCTGGGAAAATGAACCAATCGGAGGCGGAAGNGAGGTTTTCTGGAGCGTAAATTTGGAAATAAAGATGAACAGATGTAGGCTGATAACCGTGGAAATTTGCCAGATATTCTCTTTAGCAAACCAACATGTCTTACAGCGGTGGATGACGCCGTGGAGCAGTCGTCTTGAACAATGACACCGAGATCTCTCTCATTCGAGACATACGGAAGTTGTTGGTATCCCAGTATGTACGGAAACCGAGTTTTGTGGCGAAGTGATATGGTCGTACATTTTGATGCATTGAATTGAATGTCGTTTTCGATCAATTATTGATAGGCAGCATTAGATGTCGCTTATATATAATCCGTGCTGCAAATCCGCATCGTCATACAGCGAAAAAGCAGGGAAGTGAACTTCACTGATGACTGACAAACTCATTCGAAACAAGTGAAAATGTGCAGGGTGGTTAGGGCTTGAACCTACATCCGGGGAGGGGGAAGAAAGCGAATTTTGAGGTTAACACGGTACATATTTCAACCGTGCATACACGCTTTTTCAAGTAATCTGAAATGATTGAGAATAAGTGACAACATGAACGCCATTGCTTTTGGTTAGTCGCCATATCTTAAGGAGTCTTTTAGACCCCAACCAGGAGGACGGGAGACAGCTGTTCTATATGTTCGTTCTACATTTCCTGATGCCCCGTCATCACATTATCTATTGATCTCCACGCGGTTTTTCCAGCCCGGAGCGGTGAGGTGCGGTAGGCGATCGTTAAACTTACGCAGAACGTGTCCTGACGAGAGTGAAGCGAACTGAGCCGCCAAAGCAGAATCTGAACGTTTTGTCGATCAAGGAGGACACCATGTTTAAATCTTCACTCAGGGCGACCCTTAACCGGTCGCGGTTATTGTGGAATATACCCAAGCGTTCACCGAGATCACACTGAGTTTGCTAAATGGGCTTAAGGGAATAGGTTTCCGTCAGTCTCAGAACAGATGAACGCCGAAAGAAAGAGTTATTCCATCCGTTCGAGTAACTTGTTGAAGACTCACGAGGGACGGCTCAAACTCTAAAAAGGAAGATCGCTTTGGAAACCGGATAATTCAACTGTTCAAAGAAGTGGCTGAAACAACAATAAGGTTGTCCAGTTCCGCAAGTAGGAAGAGCATTTGTGATCAGTTGGTCTCTGGGTAAGCAATGACTCGTTTTGGTGTGGTTTAAATTTTGCCAGTAGGTTTGAAAGACATGGTATTTTTGCATCTCGGTTGGACGTGTGAAATCTTTTTAGTTAGACTAACGGAAATGACCCACAGTAGAACACCCATGAAATGAGACCAACCAATGAATGGACATAGGAACGTATTGTTGCATAAACTCAGAATCTAGTGAGGTAAAGAAATATATAATTTCACCACAGAAATAATGTAACGTACTGGCCAACGCGTCAACGGCGTATCACGCGTTCGCCGCACGTCCCTTCTGAAGTGGGTATGTATTCTGCTGGCTATGCAGGAATTCTTCGAGATCTGTTCCAGTATGGCCTCGAATTTGCCTACCTCTAAATCAGAATAACGATGTGGTGCGACGACAGGTAATCTGATATTAGAATGAAATTCTTTGAACCGTACCAGGTCAACAAGGCGTTCGCTATTTAAAAACATGTTACCTCGAGCTTAAACGGTAGCAGTTCGGGTTCCGTAGCACGAAATAACGATTACGTTCAGGGTCGTAAATTAATGCCGCAGAAATAACATGTGAATGAGCATTCACAATGAAGTTAGAGTTAGTCCTTGGGTTAAGGTGTTTACAAGTCCAATGTGCGTTTTTGTTTTACGTCAGCAATTGAGAAGATTAAACCAAATGTTAACATCTGGCGACAAATGTCTTCTTTCGGTCTTGATGCGATGGATAAATGGGACCCACTATTTCACATTTCTAGTGGAATTCTTTATTAAGCAAACGGTTAACGCAATCCAATGTTTTGCTATTTCTGAATTAATTCATGGGATTCGGCAGCGGTTTCCGTTCTGCTATGGCCCACTTACTAATTCGCCAGCCACACAAATAATAATAACAGAACCGTTCGACCCAGCGGAATAGTGGATGTACACGGTGCGCCCGACTGCGGTACCTCAAGCGAGTCCCGATAGAACCAACAGAAAGGAAGTAAAACTTGATTAATTCTTTCGTTTTAAGTGCAACCAACTAGAAGTAGCATTGGTAATCTCACCATCATCCACCGGACTACTGCCATCAAAGATGCTTAAATCGTGTGCACTTGACAGATGCACCATATTGCAAGGTGCATGTCACCGTTTCTGGCAGATGCACTCGCCAACGGGACAAGTTTTCATTTTTCGTCCGACGTTTACCGACATACAACATGCGCATCCTTGAACGCATGATCAATTTGGTGTACGCTTGTTAACTTCACACTCCAGTGAGCAGTCTACCCGTAGGGGATGCATATCTTCGTCACTAGACCCGCCATGGCATAATAGAGAAGCAATACGCGTATGTATGTGGAAAATAGATAAATTCAATAAAACAAAAAAATGGCGAACTCCATGAAAAAGGGATTTTTCCATATTCTTCAACCTTCTAGTAAGGAACATGAAAACATTACGCCTGAATCGAATATAGGCATACAGAAAACGCGAGTGGCAGAAAGTATACCAAGTCCCAAATAGAACCGAAAAAGTGGTGCAAAAATCTAGAAAGAACTATTTTCCATCCGTGTTTTCAAGTCAAGTCAGTAGTAGCTTTACGCACCCGGATGGGTGTATTTTCAGCAATTACACCATATTTGTAGATTCAAATTTACAAAATCGTACATAGTGAACACAATGAAAGCAGTAGATATTGTGTTTCTCAATAAAGCAAGCAATTGCGCAATTCTGTGGAAATTGTGTCCTTGTCTATAAGTAGACGTGCTAGATATGGCAGAACAGAATTGCGATAAGCACAGATACGTGCAAATAAAAGTTTAAATCTTGAGCGTGTCGATGATGTAGATACAGCTTTTGAAAATTCATTGTGTAACGGGTGGTGAGTGTCTGAGAGCATTTTGGCGGCGAAATTTTCACATGCTTGTAGGTGTCTGTCAATGATGGAATCGGCCAGTTTATCCCTGACAATGCCACTACATTTAGAGATGTGTTTTAGAGATCTCGCCAGTAAATAAAAGTCTTTCTTCAACACACCGGGAAAAATT
>UZAN01053190.1:4916-16804 GCA_900618425.1 Echinostoma caproni
GTCAATGACACGTGCATGGCTTCTGAATACACGTCATTGGTGGATGGTGCCAGCCAATCCGAGACAGTGCAGACAGAAGCAGGATTATGCAAGCGGCATTGCAATCCCATTGGTGGAAGCCCAGATAGCCAATAATCTCCCTTTTTACATATTATTTAATCACCTTCATTTCTTTCAATAAACGAAGTACTGCTTACTACCATTCCTGTGGCCTTTTCCTCGCGTCTCGTTCTCGTGGGACATTTCGAATCCGTGTCATTGTGGTCCAGTGCTTCTGAGATCCAGTCAGTGATAGCTGATTATTAATTCGGGTCCTGTGATTCACATTGCATGGTTGGTGTTCCGAATTCCGTGCGTACTACTACTACTTTTATAATCAATACACATTTCTTTCAGTTACCTTAGTCCCTACAGTTTAAAAATATTTGGTATTTACACAAGGAATGTTTAATAATCATGGTGGTCAAACAGGACAACAGTCAAGGGAAAAGTTGCGGGGGGGGGGGGGNGGCGTAAATCAATTTCACGGCAGTGTGACTGAAGGGGTCGGATTCCAGGAAGAAGTTAATTCAAAGAATTATTATGTCTTGTGTATCAATCTCTAAATGTCATTGTTGAAAATTCACATACGGATAAATGACTCGGGATGAGACCGATGAAGAAAAGGCAGATAAATCCCAAGTCCCCAAGCGAATCGAAAGTGCGCTACTGATCGTGAATGATCTATCTTCCGATTGCTACTGGTTGAACAACAGGTGTTGTGAGATACTACTCACACTTGTGAGTAGTTTGCAAAAGATGAGATTGGTAGATTCTTTCAATGGTGAAAAAGGAACAAGACTTGTTGGAGCGAATTGCTGCTATTCAGTATGGTAATTGCAAGAATGCGCATCTGATAGTGTTCCATTAAATCTACTGTGTCTGTGTGTTGGAATTCGGAAGACACGTTCCAAATGAAATATTTTGTTGCATGAATGCCAATTTACCGTTATTTGCAATAACAAAAGTATCCTCGACCAGGCACCACCGCCTTGTGGAATTATAACGCTGGTGATTGTGCTCAGTTTTGACATCTTAATAAAGAATTATTCAAACGGTTAAACAATCGCTCGGAAAAACATATTCATAGAACTGCATTCTATGGGATTGTATTTTACGAGGGATCAATCCTATTTAGGCATGTCAGGAAGCCGGTCTCAACTTGATAGATTCAACTCTAGGAATAGTCAATCAAGTTCCATACACCGTGATCGATATGAAGCTATAAAACCGAGGTGGTTAGGGTGTGTGCACATCAGATTCTCCGATCGCACACAAAGGATGAGTGATAGGCACCAGCAGACGACTGTGGAAGCTTCTTGAAACTAAATACGGTCTTTCATAAATCACATTTATTAAACTTTTGGTGCTTCCTAGTGGAGCATACCTATCTAACATGCTTTGGGTAGTGGGATAAGTTTTGGTATCATGCAAACAATATTGTCAAAAATGTAATCTGACTGTTTGCGTACTCACTTTCCTATTGCCGCCATCAGAGTTCTGTTTGTCTTGATATATTTTTTCATGAAAGCTGAAAACAGTCAACCACGGTCATTTTTATCTGGAGCTACTAACCGAAAGCTATCTGGCCATCATTTCGCAAACGATTAACTTTAGTCAGGAGAATGTAATGCGAGCAGTCTGGGAACAGCAATCCATGATTTCAATCTTGGCCTACGAAATTAATATCCTACGTTCAAACAATTTTGACTTCTGTTAAAAAACGTCACACACTTTTGTGGCTTGTGCATCCTAGCGAAAGCATATCTACCTACTATAGACGAAGAACAATCGCAAACTGATTCTATTTTTAGTTCACAATGTGACAGAAATCAGTAGATCACCAAACACCTCCCACTCACCCCAACCCCGTGTTCCCCTATCTTGTTAGAAATTAGATGGTGTACACACAATACGCGGCAAATATTGGCTGTCGGTAGCAGCCGTGGTACTGTCAACATGTCAGTGTTCAAGTGAACCCCGCGGTGATGATATACATCCATCTTGACAGCACGAAAAGCCAGGATGTACTCTATACACACTGAGTATAGTTCCCATTTTACAGTTTTTGGAACACTAATTCGCTCGAATAATAATATTAGTCTAAACATGATAGTTCATTCATTTTTGCACGGTCTCTACTTAGCACAGTCGATTTGTTTTTCGATTGGTCGGTAGGCCCAAGAGATTCTGTAAAGGAAAAGACGGTGGGCTACAGGGATGCTGCGGACTGGAAAACTTTGTTATATTGTAGCGAGAAGGCGAGTCGGCTGGCAAAACGTTTATTGATCCAATTCAAAAATAACCGGTGTCTGGGTTCAATTATATACAATCAATTTTTGACCGCCAGGCAGGATGATTCAGGCATCACTCTGTTGGTCAATCCCTGTTGGTTTTGGTCCGCACTTGGCACGTACGTTCCTCTTTATCCGCGTGCCGTTCCAACTGGTTTGACCCGATCGTAGCGCGAGATACGTAGATCGACAGCTCCGACGTTGTGGTATTGGGTGAATATCTTTCTGGTTAGATGCTGATTGTCCGTCAGGCTGTAATTGTAGATTCGTCAGCTTCGCGTGATAGTCGACATTGTCTCTCTTCCAGCCGCTACGTCTGCACATCTGTTTGGATGGGCCCCATTCTTGATTCGTTCGCTAGGCGGGGCTCTCTTTGTTCCACCTTCCATCACAATATGTTCGTACGTACATTCTACAAAAATCCGCAATAATCACTAACTTTTTGATACACTTGGTTGTAGAAGACAAGAACACAGTTCCTGATGGCTACCTTCGGGGTTTTTCTCAGAGTCAACATCGATCGCTCATTTGAAGATTCATTAGGAATAGGATATCGACTGCCTGGAGTCATTTGATGTGTTTCCTGTACGTTCAGATACGCACAACATGTCCGTCTTCAAGGGTGAACTACGAACAAAACTCACACAGTTTGTAGATGAGGAAAGTGAGCAGTTAAATGACCGTTTTGCACTCTTCTTAACAAATAATTCTGATGTGAAAATCTGAAAGTTGAACTCATTCAATAACACAACAGTTCAGTATTGCTTAGCTCAGTAGCACCCATTGCTCAACTAAGGAGCCTCGGGAGTTTCAGCCATTTTGATGCTCGTGAGTTCGCGTAACAGTTTTCAGGCTAACAAGAGCGATAAAAAGATTCGAAATATTGTTCGACAACGCCCAATATCTGATGGTATTGTGATAATTTTCACATGGTTTTGTAGCAAAGAAAAATTATTGAAATTATCTTCGGCAATGAGTGTACTCATTTGTTCCGTTTTTCGTTTAAGCACTGCACTATGAAAGCGTGGATCTCTAAATTTGTGATGATAAAACTGAGTTGATTCCCCGAATTAAGTGAATACAACCGATGCGGTTGAGAGAATGTACTTGTCCCTTGGACTGGCAACATGTTTGTGTCAATCATGAATCGAACTATTAGCAATTCAACAACAACAACAACAACAACAACAACAACAACAACAACAACAACAACAACAACAACAAAGACATATTCGAGACGAGAAAGCTTACATATATTTTGATTAGTCTGTTCCAGAAACAAGTGTAGCGGTCTAAAGCAAATTATCAATCAGCTACTGTATCCATCAGTATGACCTGATTTGTGAATCCAGACTGCAGTTGCCCCTTTGATCTGTACTGTACCTTGGTACGAATCGGGCACACAGTTCAATGAAGATGAAAGGCGACTTGTCATTGTCACAAATGAACTGTAGCAATCGATGCGAATTGATCAATCCGGTTTGTTTGTGGTGAACTGTTTGATCAACGAATTCTGAAAGTTGACGCGAGTTTTATCAATGACAGTGATCCATCAAAGACGCCTGATATAGTTGAAAGAATGAATGTTTAATCTTCAAACTTCTTTGTAGACAAGGACAAAGCAGCAGTGCAATTCGACTTGTTCGAGTATCGTTAAAGCTTTCCCACTATCATTTCAGGTTATCTAGTCATTATTTCAAGCTAACCTCATCGGCGTTGACAGGCCCATGTACTGTTCTAGTCTCTTAGCTATGTCTCAATGTTCACCATGTTGCACAGATTTCTCAACCTCCTGTCACAGCGTAACGGGGAGGGAGTGGTGTGACATGCCTCGATCATATACGCCCCGATTAATAGGGCACGGCCTCTATATTTTTTCTCTGAATTCAAATATGTTCTCAAATACCCTGTTACTGCTTACTCCACTATCGAACATTGTCGCATTTACTGATTGGCAGTGGCTTGGTACTCAGTATACAAAAAACCAACCATGGCGGATAGTCACTACAAAAAGTGAATCCGGAAATTTGAGCATCCCCATCATTTTTGCGCAAATTCTGGTATTCAGCTAGTTTTATTTGACAGCAAGATTGTTCGAAACCCGTTCGTAATGGCCACTTGTGAATGTCAAACCTTAGCCTCAATCCACCTGGATCACGTTATGATAGTGACTCATAGGGTAAGAGTACCCGGAAGAGATTGTACCATTTCGGCTATAAGAATTATCCAATTCGCAATTCACATTCAGAAAAATGCATTTTTTAATATCTGAACTTTTGAACCCAGTATTTTGTTCCCAAGTTAGGTAACTACCGTATAATTTACGTTACAGCCATCCTTATGCTATCTCAGTCGCAGTTGACTTTATCGAGATGTCATTTTCCGTTATGAATACATGGCCAAAAGTTTGATAGTTCGACATGTGTAGGGTCCAAACTGAATTGTGGCTTCTATGTCAGTGCCAGAGAAATGGAACATAACCGGCAAGAAGCACACTGAATGGATGTGAATGTGAAAAGCAATGACGTCGGTCGACCATGCTCGATTGAGGCCTTGTTTCATCCCTTCATGAAGTGACTCGTGAAGCCTGTTACAATAGCATGATGACGATCCAGCGTTGATCGTGCATGATCCATTGGTATCCGCGAAACACGGCTCAGGGTTACTTTTTCATGGGGAAGAGGACAAACACGCACAGAAGCGCAGTCTTAAGCGTACTAGCAAGGTAAACAGCCAAAATATGTTATAGGCATTGGGACGTGTGACCGAGACACGTCTCACAACCGTCTCCCCCGTGCTTCACAGGGAGATTGAGAGACCTGTACAACACGGTTGTCATCAAGACATCGTTAGGAGGCTTGAACAGTAGATGGGCCATCGATCACCATCGATGACGTCAACATGACAGCTTGAAATGATGGCGAAAAATGATACCCAAAAATCTTGAAATGACATTCGGGCAACTTGAATTGCCACAGTTATAGATTACCATAGATCGTTTATTGATAATATGCATGCGGTTCCATTCGCTTGGCATTACACCTTAATGCATCGATATGGAGTTCGAGGAAACGCTCAGCCCATTCAGTTTATCACGAATTGACGATTCATCGCAATTCGCCATTAAGTCACGACATCTGATGAAGGCTCATGAGGTCGGCACCTAATGTGGGTCGAGGTACGTTGGTCTCGGCAAGGTGCACTTGGTTTTTGATAATATGTGTACGAAAATGATACAGTTTACTCCGACTCGATGTTCTTGTTTTGGTGCAAGTCTCAGCTGTCACACTTTTTTACTGATCAACTGCATGGGAAATGGAAAGGCAGCAACCGAATCCAGTGAACTTTTTTCAAATCAAATCAAGAAACGCTTTATGCACCCAATGGGTGAATTTTCAGCAATTTACGATTTTTGCAGCGGATATATAAAACCAATTGCGAACAACGAAAAGACAATATAAGAAATTTTACAATTTAGTAAATGAGGGAAAAAATTAGTGCAACAGAGTTTTCCCGAGGCGGGTGAGAATAGTATTACGATTAACCAGTAACCGAGCAAGGTATGGATGGAATTACACTGTTTCTAAATGTGGAAGTACGCACAGGAAGGAGTTGATATTTGGAGCGGGTTCGGAGACTCGACAGGGTTTTCACAATATCTCGTTGCAAACAGTGCATTTGACCACGTGTTATCCTGTCAAAAAAGGCATTACAAGCTTCAAGATGATTGGAAATAAAGAAATCAACTAAAAAACTCTATCAACTCCGCTGTAACGAGACAAAAGTTTAAGGAATCTGGAAAATAAAGTAGTTTTTTTTCTTTTAGACCAAGGATAAGTATCGAGGAGCAGTATAGCTAATGTGGAAGAATGCAGGTATTCACAAATTTAATAATAATATTATGTGGTACGACCAGTTTTCTGAGCCTTTATGCATAAAGAGACAATTTTTCTAACCTTTGTGAAAACGTTGATGATATGAGCTGTTCAGGACAGGTTATGGGTTAGGGTGACATCAAGGTATTTAACAGACACAGATTTTGGGGTGCTTTGATTATTAACTGTAAGATAGGGAGGATTATTTGTTTATGAAGGAAAACGGGGGCCAGTCTAAAGAATAAATGGAACTTCAATGCACCGATTGATGTTAATTACAAGCGTTCGGGGCATAGACCAATTGTGAAGTTCATCATGGCTGTTCTGGAGAGGTTGAGAACTGTCTGAAATAGGGGCTGGGCAACCAATCACAATATCATCAGCATACTTACAGGCAATAAAGTTGCTGGGAATGGGAAGATTTTGTATATACATAGAAAACAAGAAGGGGGACAAAATATCACCCTGAAAAACACCAGCTGCAATGTTAATAAAAGACGACTGTTCCCAATTAAGTGAAGTAAACTGGGTCCTACGGGAGAAGTAGTAGACCACACTCAGAAATCCGTTCAATAAACACTCTTCGGTGAAGTGAAGCAAAGGCGTTTGCATAATGAAAAGAAGTTAAACGAGCGGTACCTGAACCTTTGACTAAGACGGAAGCAATAAAGTGAACAATATGGGCAACCGCGTCCAGTGTGGATAGATGGGGTTTATTGGCAAACTGCAAAGGATCATAGGTGTTACAAAGGAGTATCATGCGATGCAGCAAAACATTTTCAAAAGCTTTCAGAAACATAGATCTGCAGACAATTGAACAGTACTATGACGATCCTTTCTTTAGGATTGGCTTGATCCGGGCTGACCTCTAACAATCGGAGATCGTTCCGGATGACAAACAAGTACTGAACAGTTCAGCAGTAGGTGTTGCAAGCTGGTCATCGCAAGCTTTCAACAAATGAGGTGTTAATCCATCGGGACCATGAGCTTGGTTGGCCTTGAGTCCCATCAAGATTTGGAGAATCTCGTCCAGAGAAACAGGGTTTATTGCCTCATGGATTGGAAAAAAGGTGGGAGAGAGCTTGAGGAAGGTGAGTTGATGTTGAAGCACCTCACCTTTGGGACAAGAACTAATGCATGAGCCACAGAGTTTCCGCAAGGTAATCCACATCTCACGACAGTTTTTAGTGACCAAAACAGTCTCAATGTACATTCCATTCAGACGTCTTACTTCAGCTCTATTCAGCACAGAGAGCTCTTTGGCACTGTTATGCCCGCCGGTCACGTAAGCCGTCTCGTTAGCACGACGGAGTCGATTAAGGAGGGGCGACGAAGACCTGTCGGTTGGAATATAAATAGTTTCAACAGGCAACATTGGTCATAGTAGAGGTGAAGATAGTCAGTAAGTCAAGTCAAGTCAAGAAAAGCTAGCTAGTTCACAAGACAAAGAGAGATGATTAGTGGAGAACTCAGAACAGTCAGTAGAAGAAAATAAGTCCCGGAGCCTGGATAAGTTTCCGGGGAACAATTTCTTTTCCGTAGAGAATGAGATATGGGTCGGTTATGACAGCAGTGTTTACAGTGTATCTTGGAGTAAAGAAGAATGGTACAGTCGTCAGAAGTGCTAAATGGGAATCGTTTAGGAACATCAAACATATTAGGATTATTTACATACATGCCATCGAGATAAGCATTGGTTCTGGTTGAGAAATTGACAAGGTTCACTAAACCCAGAGCAGGTAGAAAGGAGGTATCAAAGCGATTAAAGTCTCCAGCGGTAATACACAAAGACTGGTCAATAAAAGCGGTGAAATTTGTGACACCAGTGTCAGCAAACCGTGTTCCGTCAGGGGCTAGTGTATCACGGGAAATATATATTCACAAAGTGAATAAAACGGAATCTGCTGAGACAGTGGAGCTTGCAGGCAACAAAAGTACAATTAATTTCGTTGGCTGAGTAGGCAAAAATCAACCGAGTGTTGTTACACCAACCCTGATTAACGAAAGTGATCACTCCACCATCAAAGCCGTCCGGTCCGACCACATCATCCTCACCGGTTGGGTATAGCCAACTGTGCTGGAGTAAATTGACTCCCATACTTTTGAATTGTTTCTGATGCACCAGATTCTGGATGTCATCGATTTTTCCCACGAGTGAGCGAATGTCACTTGAACAAATGGATGGAACTTCGACTTAGCGCAACTGTGGTAATTCAGGCCTATGAGATGACGCCTACCCTGGAGCGGCGCGTTACAGTCTCAAGACATTGGCGATCAATCAAGTTTGAATGCTGACTTCAATGACACGCTTACGGCTTCCGACTACACGCCATAGGTAGGTTCTGTCAGCCAATCCGAGACAGTGCAGACAGAAGTAAGATTATGCAAGCAGTATTGTAATCCGATTGGTGGAAGCCTAGATAACCAATAATCTCCCTTTGTACATATTATTTAATCGCCCTCATTTCTTTCAATAAACAAATTACGTACTACTATTCCCGTGGCCTTTTCGTCGCGTCTCGTTCTCGTGGGACATTTCGAACCCCTGCCATTGCGGTCCAGTGCTTCCGTAATCCAGTCCGTGACAGCTAATCTTTGACTCGTGTCTGGTGATTCTTATTGCGTGGTTTGTATTCCGAATTCCGTGCGTACTACTACGACTACTACAATCATTACAGTAACCTGCCAGCCAGCGCAATGCTTATTACAGTGACCTTGATGTTTGTCTTAAATGCTTGTAACAATTCCTTACGGAATGAACAAACACTGAAATTCCGACGTCATCTGCGAGGTATAATTGAGTGCAAAGTGAATAATTGAACCGCTCATTTTGTTTAAAGAATCGTAAATTTTCTTTAATTATTATTTGATGTAAAAACCGCGAATCAACCCTCCGAAGCAATAGTAAAAGAAAGTTGTTAGTCTGTCTTAGCGGTGCGCTACCGCATTACTCCCATTTTTGTATTAATTGCATGACAACCCCGTAACGAATAGCTTCTCCTACCTGGAAATCGTTTAAACCTCTATAAATCCAATAAAAGGAAGTAAGATAACAAAAGCAATAAAAGCAGAAGTTGTGGGGGGGAGCTGCTCCAAAAGCATTTCGCACTAGCTGTTCACGTCGGCCGTACCGCGTACTTAGCGTGCACAGCAGTTTAACAGGCACTCACATCCACATCTCACGTGACATCAGACGCGGTAAGCATAAAAACGGGTACAAGTTGTTCAAACTGTTGAGTCACTGCTAATACTATCTAGTGTGCTCATGATGGGCTGATCTATAGTATAGTGACCAGTTCACCAGACTGACATGTCGCCTTGATGTTGAGTTCCGCCTGCCCACCTCAAGGACAAACTATCAGTCAAGGTCATTACCGCTCTGGTGGAGATCGGACACTGGCAAAAGAACGTCGATACTCGTTTTTGCGATCGACTGAGAGTTTATGTAGGATTAGATGCCAGACAGACACAGAAGAAGTGGATTTTGTCAAGTACTTTTACCGGTGAAGTTGAGATTTAATCATATGGCGAGTTTTCGTAGTGTAAAGAGCAAATGAAACGTGAACAGAAAAGCTAGGAAGCACTGGACAGCCATTTCGACCTGTTCGGGTCTCATCAGAAGTGTGAATCCATCGACTAAACTGGAGATTGAATCCGGGACCTCACGAGTAGAACGCAAGCATATTGCCCACTCGGCCATGGGGCAGCTGACCAGACCGATTTTCATTTTCCTTCTGCGTGATGTAGCACAATCGATCTTTTCCAGCTTGTTGCGGGCGTCGCAACCTCGGCACTAGCCTCCAGGATTATGACTCGGCTGAAAACATTCCAACCTGATTATATGTAGCTTGAGAGTGATGGAGGATTGGGTTTGATCATGCAGTACATACAGTACATCGCTTCAGTTCCCACGTTATTCGGTCGTGAGACCACGAAATTCGCCGTAAGATCAAAACCAAATCTTCCATCACTCCCATGTAAGTTTGGATTTACTGGAAGAGAAATGATACTGAGTTAGCGGTCGGGCTCAATACTACACCTAACCGATAGGAAACGTTTTGTGGCTCGCCACTCTAAGTCCCGGGAATTGGGCTATCGGTTTCCGTGATTGAACAATAGGTTCTAGTAACCATGGCGCCTACCCCGTCTGGTGCTCATTACACAACGGATGTGTAATGAAAAACGGTTCAGCGAATGGACAAATGGTTCCAATAGACAGGTATACAGGTACTGGTTACCGAAAATGGTGAAATATAGCTCATGTTTTGCTAAAATACTGAATGAATAACTGAGACAAAGCTGTATTAGTGATTACGAGAACCACATCAGTTAGTGATAATAGCATTTGGTCTGCGGGGCTTAATATGCAACCCGAGAAAGGTTATTGTAATCACCACGCGGTCAGTCTTCTCAGTTCTGTCAATTTTTATTTGCTCATGATTAGGTATTTTGAACCAGACATTATCTGGCCTAACCTTCCTCATCTGTTTGAACTCTAATTGCCACGATCAAACACAGCGATGTATCCGCACAGCCGCAGCTAACCGGACGGATGCATGACCAAATGGCCACTGGTGACCGCGGTTATCTACGTAAGCCTGGTGGGTTGGCTAGTTGGACTATTCCTGAACTTTGCCGATCGATCGGTCGGTCATACAGATTAGTGTTCAAATGTTCGATATTTGAGTTTCAAACACCACATTGTTTCGCAGCCCTATCAGAACGACAGAAGTGATTCCGTCAGTGAGGTCAAGACAACAAGTGATGTTAAATATCATACAGTAGCAGCCTGTATAGGGTGTTTCAGAAAAGCATAGCTTTTCGATTTGGCCTGCTTCCGAGGTCAGCGGGAGCTGTTCTGAAGCTTCGATTGCAATCGGTAAATTAAATATTCTCTCCTTTGAATCAAGATTGTTACCTTGCACGTCCACCGCAAACTAATGCAAGTAAGTGCATATCTACCTCAAGCAGCGTATTCCGGTGTCAGCCTGCACTTACTTGTGTAGAAGAATTTTCGGTTGCAATCCAGGTTTTCCCGTCAGTCCGAACGCACGTATAATGTACTACAAACTGCTGCTTATTTTGCTTATTGTCAGTTTACGGTTTTGATGTCTCCGTTATGTGGTTGCTACTGCTGCTTCTGTTGAACGTTCACCTCTTCTCCCACCACCTTAGCTAAATAAAATTGATACTTAACTTGACATTTACGCAAAGGGCATAGCGAATTCGCCTCCACATCCTTGAAGTTTTACGTGCGTCTTGGACCCTTGTCACATTTGGCATATATTCAACCTCCATCAGGTGCTTGTCCATGACCCCGAAGTTGATGCACGCTACGGATATCTTGTCTGAACATGTTTCGCTTCCGTATTTACAGTGCTGCAATAAGGAGTATATAGATGATCGGCAAGATGGCGAACTAGGTTCATTTTCGACCGATCTTCGGTTTGGCCTTCAGCATTCACACCCTCACATATAGATATAACCACTCAGACAGTCAGTTAGACAATTTCCCTTTCCCTAAACAGCCGAGGTTTGCCCAGCATATCTGAAGTCATAAAAACGGTAGCTTTTAATGACCTTGGGTTTGTTCATATGTATTCCTCTGTGTGTGTGTGTGTGTATCTGGTAACATCCAGAAGAGTCTCCGTGAGGTTATTTTCATTGATAGCGCCATAAA